>VDFB02112511.1:0-44357 GCA_007258455.2 Sequoia sempervirens | reverse complement strand
TGGTTTTCCCATAGTGTATAGTTTTCACTTGATAGAAAAAGTGTCAAATGCCAACAATACAAAATTGCAAAGTGGTGCAACTTTCATTCTGCAACTCGTGTGACCAAACGGACTATTCCAACATGTCCAAATATGTATGTTTACACTATAAATGGTCCTCTTTGACACCCAAACATCTGGAATCACTTCGATCTACGTTCAACTGGATCGATCCCTTAAGAGTCCAAAGTGCAAAATGGCTACAAGCTTTAGCATGTTGTTACTCAGTTACCGTGATACTTAGAAACTTCTTGTCTAAGCCTATGGAATCAATTTAAGCCCCTCTATAATAACCTCTTTTGATTTTCACTATCTCGAAGGAATTTTTCCATGGTGGAAAATTTTCACTTGGAGAAAAAGTTACCAAATGCAAGTAGTTGAAAATTGCAAAGTGGTGCAACTTTTGTTCTCCAACTCGTGTAACCAAATAAACTATTTCAACGTAGCTAAATAGGTATATTTATGCTAGGAATGGTCCTCTTTCACACCCAAACACGTGGAATCACTCTGAGCTATGTTCAACCAGATCTATCCCTTAAGAGTCCAAAGTGCAAAATGGCTACAAACTTTAGCATGTTGTTGCTCGGGTATTGTGATGCTTAAAAAATTCTTGTTTAATCCTTTGGGATTGCATTGGGCCCCTCTGCAATAACCTCTCTCAGTTTTTGCAATCTCAGAGACATTTTCTCATTGTGGCAAATTTTCACTTGGAGAAAAAGTTGTTAAATGCAAGTAGTTGAAAGTTGCAAAGTGGTACAACTTTTGTTCTGCAACTTGTGTGACCAAATAAACTGTTCCAACACATTTGAATAGGTATGTTTATATTAGGCATTGTACTCTTTCACACCCAAACACGCGGAATCACTCTGAGCTACATTCAACCAGATTGATCCCTTAAGAGTCCAAAGTGCAAAATGGTTGCAAACTTCAGCATGTTGCTACTCGGATATTGTGATGCTTAGAAAATTCTTGTCTAATCTTATGGGATTACGTTGTGTCCCTCTACAATAATATCTCTCAATTTTTGTTATCTCAGATTTGTTTTCTTGTGGTGTCCAGTTTTTCACTTGATAGAAAAAAATGTCAAATGCAAGCAGTGTAAAGTTGCAAAGTGGTGCAACTTTCATTTTACAATTCGTATGACTAAAAAAATTGCTCCAACATGTCCTAATAGGTATGTTTACACTAGGCATGGTCCTCTTTCACCCAAAAATGTGGCATCAATCGAGCTACGTTCAACCCGACTTGAACCCATAGGGTCTAAAGTACAAAGGGAAGTAATAATATTTGGTTGGCTATTACTTGAAAACGTGATGCTTTCAAATTTACATTTGAGCCTCTCTGAGATCGTGTTGGGACCCTCTACAATAACCTCTCTCATTTTTTGTTATCTTGGAGTCATTTTCCCGTGGTGTAGTTTTCACTTGATGGAAAAAGTGTCAAATGCAAGCAGTGTAAAGTTGTAAAGTGGTGCAACTTTCCTTTTGCAATTCGTGTGACCAAACAAATTGTTCCAACATGTCCCGATTGGTACGTTTATGCTAGGCATGGTCCTCTTTGCACTGAAACACTACTTCATTTAATATGAATATTATGTTTTGCAAGTGTCGTGGAGATTATGTATCATTTGCTTAATTGAGTTGTTCCAATCAAAGGATTAAATATATTGCAATCTTTTTATGAATCATTTCATGGAATACCAATTGAAAACATGTTTTTTTCTTTTAGATAAATCATTTCATGGAACTCTTTGGATTATACTAAATTGAGATATGTAAGAACAAGGGAGCATTAGGAAATACATTGCTCAAGGATATTAAATAAGTCTTCTTAGTGCAGGGGCACCAAATGCATTTTGTATTAATGTTACCAAATGAGGTATTTTGATAGTTTTAGGTGTGTTTGAGTTTTTGGAAATTTAATAAGGCCCTAATAGACCATCTAATAGATAATTAGGAGTCACTGAGTTTATATTGTCACATTTTTGCAAAATTGTCAAAAGTGCAATATTGAAAAGTTGTAAAAGTGCAAAAAAAATGTAAAATTGAGGAAGCCCAATGGTCATGGGCATTCAAAGGGCAATTAGAATAGTTGTAATAGGTTGGTTAAGGTTTAAAATATGTTGGAAACTTGATGGATGAAGGTTGTTGGAGGTTTTTTTGAAAGATTGAATAATATTTTTAAAGGGTATGTGCAGGATCATCATGGAAAAAATAGGCCGTTAAGTGGCAAAAAAATTAGAAAAATCAAAGTTAGGAAACTTGACGTAAAAATTTGAATAAGTAATCTATATTATTTCAAAAATAAGTAAGAATATAATTTTTAGAAAATTTAATGTAGTTTCTAAACTACTAGGTTTATTTAAAAAAATAAAAAAACTATTTGGTGAAAATTTAAAATTTCAATCAGTAGTACTTAAATTTCAAGGAAAAATAGAAGTAGGTGTCATCTGAACCCTAACAATAAATGATCATATTTTTTTATAATATTTTGGATATAAGTAGAGGACTCATGTCTGATGTAATGCATATTTTTTTGTAATTTTTTTCCAAGTAAATAATTAAATATGAATTTTTTATTACAACTTCTAAAAAATATAAAAAATCACATGTTTGACCACCTTAACTTGGTCAAAACTTCATGAAATTCAAATTTTCTTTTAATCCTATAGTATGTGAAGCATAGAATGTGATGCATGTTTTAGATTCAAAAAATGTGATACCATTTAAAAGCTATAAATATTTTTCAATCAGCCTATCAATCAAGACTTTAGTCATAATTCAAATAGAAAATGAATAATAATTATTTATTAAATTCAAAGTAAAACATAATTTATATTGATGAAAAGCTAAGATTCTCCTTTAAAACCCTTTTTGTTTCATCAATTTTGTGTAAAAAAGTCATCAACCACATACCCATCATATCACCACTTTTTGGCCCATCATGATCCTACACATACCTAGCCCCTGTTTTCATTGAAATTATGTATCTTTTATATTGAATATTGTTGTTGCAAAGTAGTTACACGGCCTGTATGACCTGATGGTGACTCCAAATTGATTTGAATTGATGTTTCAATGTCCTATCTACCATTTTGACTAAGTTTGAGGCTTTCTCATTGGGGTTGTAGAATCTTATTGAGTTTTTCCTATAGGCGGGTCTGAAACTCCAATTTTAAGGTTTTGAAGACATAAAAATGTGATTATGGCCCATTCCACTAACTTTAACTCCTATAGCTAAGTGGAATGGGCTCAATATTATAGGATTTAGTTTATTTAATGGTTTTGGGAGTAGGAGAGGTCATTTAGGGGTTTGGGCATGATGTCCTAGTTGCCAAATTTGAATGTTTTGAGTAAAATTTGATGGTTAAAGGTGGGTAGGTGAGAAAAAATCTTTGGAAAAAAAAAAATGGTGATAGATTAAGCATACGTAGTCCATTTGAAGCATGTTTGATGCATTGGTGAAGTGTAAAGAATTTGGGAAGTGGGATTTTTAGTAAACCCCTTTGTAACTTGCTAAAAATGAGGGTTTTGTATAAAGAGGACTTAGTGACCGGTTCACTAGCTAAAAGTTCTAGATTTTGTAGTTTTATAGACTGGTAAATGAATTTACATAGGTATTTGGGGTTGGAATATTGTTTAAAGGAGAGTTTATTTGTAAATTAGGCCTATTTGGCATAATGGGACAATGTAGAAGCATCAGTTTGAGGGATTTGTTCTAAAATAGTTATATGAGATTTTGAGATATATTTTGGTATGCCTTAAAGGGTGTCTGAAAATGTAATTGGTTAATGGGTTTGAGAGTGGAGTTGTGAGATAGGTCCAAGAAACTAGGTCTGTAGACCTACAAGGCAAATAGTGGAGTTGTGAAGGAAATCAGTTTTGGAGATTGAAGGCTTGTTGAAATCATTTGAATTTATGATTGGTAATTGAAAGCATCCCTGCTCTGCATCACTTCTCTCCCGTTGCAATTTTGGGTGGATTATTACTTTCAAAGTATTGGGAATTTTTTGCCTATTTTCTAGTTGGCAGTTGCCATTCTAGAAGGCTCATCTCTTGATATATTTTATACCCATTCTTAATCAATTATCAAGTTAATAATCAATGCATTATTTATAGTTAATATTTTCTTTTCAATGTGTGCAATTTTGGAATTTGTAACTCTACTAGTATTCCTAGAAATATTGAAGTTGTTTAGCATCGACTAATAAAGTTGTTTAGCATCAATTAATTAATATTCAAGACAAACCATGAAGGATAGCAATGATCAATGTTAGGGCTAACCAATTAATAAGTATACATGTGAATAAGGGAAGCACAAGTACTCAAAAACATGTAAGCCTTGAAGTATACACACAAATACATAGTATACACAAATTAAAAAAAAGTATATGCATGAATACAAGGTATACACATGAAAACACATAAGTCACAAAGAATACATTGGAATACACATAAGTCACAAAGTATACACGTCAGTTGTAAAGTATACACTTGAATACACGTAACTCATATCTATTGAACCATGGATTTATAATGCAAGTATGGACACCATCGATAAAAAATATTTGTATTAACCAAATATCCATGTAGGCATACATCAATATATGTCGATATAAGTATAAAATATAGGTATAAAATAGCCATATATGCTTACGAGAATGTCATATAGGCATACAATGTCAAATGTATCAAATACAAAATATGTACAAAAATGTTATATAGGCATACAACAAAGGGCTCCAGAATCAAAAGTCATTGCTCTCCATGCTCTCAAAATAAACTCTTTCCCTTTGTTTGTCGATCGGATGGCAATACGGTTGTCACTCATTTATGTTGTGATCAAGAAGTGCTCCTGGTGCTCCTCCTAGTGTTTAGTATAAAATATATCCATATAGGAATATATCAATATATGTCGATATAATTATAAAATATATACAAAATAGCCATATAGGCTTACAAGAATGCCATATAGGCATATAATTTCAAATATATGCAATACAAAATATGTACAAAAATGCCATATAGGCATACAACAAAGGGCTATGGAATCAAAATTCATTGCTCTCCATGCTATTGAAATAAGTTGTTGTCCTTTTCTTTTCAATTGGATGGCAATAGGTCTATCACTCATTTATTCTAAGGTTGAGGAGTGCTCTTGGAGCTCCTCCTAAGGTTTAGTTCTTGGTCAAGCCTTATCTGTTACAATAACAAGTAAAGACATTAATATATAGAAATTACATTAAAAAAATGATATATTTAACAAAATAATCACTTACCACCATCTAATGATCACTCTCCATGAGGGAAATATTCAAATGCCCATGTTGAGGTGTGTTGAATCCCTGTATAAACCATCCAATTAGAAATTAAACTACGAATCAATAATGGTTTGATTTTTCACTAACATCTATAACAATGAATGTAAATTGAAATTTAGTAATTTTCCTCATACCTCCCCTATCAAAGCCATCAAGGATTCTATAGCAGATGAAACACCGATGTCCATTTCCATCTGAACATTCGAAGGTGTTTCCTCTTGCAACATCTAAAAATAAAACAACAAATTATTCAATCACAAAAACAACAATAGCGATCCACGCCATGACTTATAATGTATGAGATAATGAACAAAATTTTGAGTACTTATTAAACTATATATTTTTGACTATAATGCTTACTATTTTCCCTATCCATATCTTTTTTGAAAGCATGTGTTTTTAGGCTTTTACCCATAGTAGCAAGCTGGTGAACTATTTGATAAAATGATTTTGTAGACATGTACGATAACTATGGTGGCATAGAAAAGGCAGTGAACTATTTGAAAAAATGCCTCAAAGAAATGGAGTCTCATGGTGATGGAATTCCATTACAAAAAAATGCACGTCATGGCATTCCATCACCATAAGACTGCATTTCTTTCAAAAAAAATTTCAAATAGTTCATTGCCTTCTCTATGGTATTATTGCTTACTATTATGCTTTGATATAAATTTTTCCAAGCATCCATTGTTGGAAAGCACCTATTTTAGGCTTTTAGCCATAGCAGCAAGGAAGTGAGTAGTTTGATAAAATGCTTTAGTACACATGTATGGAAAATGTGGTATCATAGAAAAGGTGGTGAGTTGTTTGAAGAAATGCCTTGAAGAAATGTGGTCTCATGGTGATGGAATGGCATTCCATCACCATGAGACCACATGTTTTCGAGACATTTTTTCAAACTACTAACTATCTTGTCTATGCTATTGCTTACTATTATGCTTTGATGAATTTTTTCCAAGCATCCATAGTTTGTTGGAAAACACCTTTTTTAAGCTTTTAGCCATAGCAGTGAGGAAATGAACTATTTGATAAAATGATGTGGTAGACATGTATGGAAAATGTGGTAGCATAGAAAAGGTGGTGAGTTGTTTGAAAAAGTGCCTCAAAGAAATTGGGTCTCATAGTGATGGACATCACCATGAGACCGTGTTTCTTTGAGCCATTTTTTCAAATAACTCATTTCCTTGTCTATGATATTGCTTACTATTATTCTTTTATATATTCCTTCCAAGCATCCATAGCATAGACAAGGCAGTGAACTGTTTGAAAATATGCCTTAGTAAAAAGTGGTCTCATGAAATGCCATGACAAGCAAATGCAATTGGAATTTGCTCCTACTTATTACTTATGCTATGTGAAGTAACTGCATCACTACTTATGTTGACTTTCTAAACAACTATATTGTAGTTGAAATTTTTTCATCTATCAACATCTAGTTATTAGTTATGGAATGTGAAGTAATGCTTTGAGTTTGAAAGATGTACAATGCAACATAATCAATGATATGAATATAAACTATACAAATCTATTAAGTACAATTCATTAGTTAAACTCTTTATTCTATTACCTACATGTAAGCTTGACTAAATCCACTGGCACTGGGAAGTATTCCCTCAAAACCTCCAATATCAGCCTATTCAACATCCAAAATCACATATTAAAATACCATTCATAAAACAATGCTATTAACATGTAATAAATTTATAATTGTTTATTAGTTACATACCTCAACGGTAGGTGCAATGGAGAAATAAGCAAGTGTAGGGCTGGTGTATCCAGTATCAACACTGTGACCCTACAATTTTATTAAAATCACAATAATAAATTAGTTAATCTTGCATTTCAAAATCAAAATTTAATAAATTAAATTCAATGAACAACCTAACATTTACTTGAGTATCAATGCCATAGGCCTCATAGAAAATGTTAGTTTCCCTTGCCATCTCCATAGCTGCAGACGGATCCTATGTGGTATCCTCCTAAGTGTCGGTGGGGTCATATAAACAAGTCACCCTGCAAGATTGACACAAATGGGATCGAAGCCCACCACTTGAAGATTCCCCTAGATGGCACTATAGAATATGGTTTGCATGCTGGATGACACTCTGGGTCAAAGAGTTCATGGCCTGCAAAGTCTCTATGTTAGCACTCTCCTTTGCGATGGAAGGGATAACGATGTGCTCATGGGGTGGCCTAGCGAGAGGTCGTCTCCCTTGCCACGTAGGATCTTTTTGTGTACTGGGTCGATCTTGAACCAACCCCCCACCTCTCCCCTGGAAGTCCCTCATATCAAAATAATTTGGGATTTTATTCAAGATGAACTCATAGTATAGTTTCCTAAGGAAATACTATGGCACTTCACAATTGTTGCATGGTGGGTAATCAAAAACCATGTACCACCTATCCCAAAAAAAGTTTCTAATCTATTGGTGGTGGCACCAATGAATAGGAAACCTTTTTGCATTGAGGGTAAGATCTGCATTTGACTGTGGGTCAGTGAATAATGAGCACAAATCACCTTTTGTAATTTTTAAATCTTAAACATCTTTATATGATAATTTATCTTGGTAATAAGCCCTAGCTGCTTGCCTCCTATCCTACCAACTAGTTAATTGTTTGTTGATTGTATCTACATGTTTTAACATTTCTTTCAGTGAAATTTCCAGGGTCATTCTTTCCACGATTGAACCGTTTGGATCGTTCAACCTCCTGATTAAATCCTCAATTTGTTTTTTATTGTTCTCAATTTCACTCATTAAGTTTTGCTGAGTGCCAGGAGGATGTTGAGGGATTGGTGGAGGAGATTGAGGTTGTGGTTGATTAACTTGAGGATTTTTTTATTTTTGTTCAAGATTGTTGTGCTTGTTGAGGATTTTGTTCCTCTTGTTGTTGTGCTTGTTGAGGATTTTGAGGAGGGTTTGCAGGTTGATTAACATCTCCTACAAATTCAAAAAATAAATATCAAAACAACCTAAAACTAACAAATTCAAAACAAAAAATAAACAATCCTTACCTCTTAGACCTCCTCATTGATGTGGCAGCATCTTGGAGATTAAACAACAACCATTGATGAAGAATTTTCAAAAATAGCTCCTCCCAGAATGCAAGCACAGAAAATTGGGGTTTTCATCGTGGGCAAGAAAAAAAACATAATCAAGTGCAAGAATGAATTCAATTTGTTTTTTTTGCTTTTAATAGGTCATTATGCGAGCACATTATAAGATGCTTGCGTTATGGGCTCATTGTGGCTGAACCTCAGGCTCGACATAATAAGCCATAATGCGAGCACATTATAACATGCTCGCGTTATGAGCTTTCAAGACTTTTTTTAAAAGTTGGCCACAAATTGGCTACCCATCTTTATTTACCCACCCAGTTAACCTTCCACATACTATAACTGATGATTCCAACCTTGCAAAGCACCAAAACTCAAAAAACTCATACTGAAGATAGCTATGAGCAATATAAGCACACACCTAGATCCACAATACTAGAAGCTTCAATATGAAGAAATGTCTAGAAAAAAACCATAATTTCTCTCAAACATCAATGCTTTTAGAGTTCACATATCGGTGAACACAACTTTCTCTATAGAAATATCCAAAACATGAAACTATGGATATAACACCTCTGATCAACATATACAAACCACACAAGCATAACTTCCATATAGAAGAAATGTGAAGTAAACTACAGAAGATTGCTTTGTCACACTAAACAAACTATTCCCTCTTTTATTCAAATTTTCTCAAAAGCACTTGGAAACCAAGCACTACAGACATCAACTCAATATCTGCAACGCTTTCTCATCACCACCAAACAAAATGCAATACAAAAAAAACCATACTAGAGGTTGAACATACACAAATACATGCTCATGAAAGCCACACCAAAGGTTGACATCAGTGAGGCTACTAATGACAACATAATGTAGCTAATCAAAGAAACTTCAAGGTTGACATCAATGCAACAACATAGACCTGTTGACATCAATGACAACATAAGCTTCTAGAAATATGTGCCTTTGTCATTGATGGAAACACATGATATGAAAAACCATCAACAACAAAAATAATAGATATGATCACATACACTACACATTAGTGCACACTTCTCCCCCTTACACAAGCATCTATCATTTCCAACACTTTCTCTTTATCCCCCTTACTTCATAAGGTTTTTTAGCTAAATCTCTCCCCCTTTGACATCAATGAAAAATGGAAACACATTTCTTCTATTGCTTTTCTCCCCCTTTGACATCAATTACACTTGTATCTTCTCTGCAACTTCCTTTTCTTTTACTACACTCTATTTTCTTCACACCTTCTCTACACACCTTTCCATTTCACTTCTCTACACACTCCCCCTTAGGAGAAAACAACATGTTGCAACAACCAACAACCATTGCACATATCCTTTGACATAGGTGATAAAGGACAATACCTGTATGCCACACAATGACAAAACTTACTTCCCCTAACTGCAACAACCAACAATGCCACTACCTACTCCCCCTAAGAGGTAGCCACCAACATCTATCCAAAACAAGGAATGAACCTTGAGATCCACTGGACTGATGCATAATCTTATGCATCTATAGTAATAGAAAATTATCCCTTTTCCTTACTTGATTTTGGGAATAATTGTCATTGAATTAACCTAATTTCTCCTAGGTTTAATGTTGTAATGTGTTTTAATAGATTCACACTGATCTTGGGACGCTTTTTAATAAAATGTACTTAATTTGTACCCTATTTTAAGTGTTGTAAAGTGTTGTAACACACTTTCACATTTATCTAGGGTATCCTTAGTTAATTGTGGTTAATTAGAGTTAATTAGCCCCTTTAATTCAAATTTAAGCCTTATTTGTGACACCTCGTGAAGATCTATCTTGAAACCCATAATCCAAATTACATAACATTTAATTGGAAAAATTTGAGGTCCTAGAAATTGGTGCTAGGACCCATTTTCCCTAGGTGGCAAATGGGTCCTCCCTCTATAGGACCCCCCTTTATTTGCATATTCTACATGGGTTTCTGATGTACTTTCATTCCCCGAAGGCAAGGTCCTGGAAAACAGTGCTAGGACCCATTCACCCTAGGTGGCGAATGGGTCCTCCCTTAATGAGGACCCCATTTTTTAATTTCATTTTGGTGGTATTTTAATTATGTTTGTTTCCAGATCTAGTGTCAGCTTGAATTTTTTGAATTTCAGGGTTAATCTCTTGATTTAGTATAAATATGGGGTTAATTCACATTGTTTCTCCTCACAATTTTATGAAGCATTATAGCAACTTTAAGAGAGAATTATAGAGCACTTCAAGAGTATTTTCAAAGGCATTTCATGGAAAATTATCAAAGTTTTATTGCATAAATTCAAGATCATTTCATCATGACAAGGGTTTAGTGCATGCATGCATGTTGTTGAGCTAAGATAGCGAATGTAGCATTGAAGATATACTTGCAAGCATTGGTTACATCTTACTTGAGATTAAGATATACATTCTTCATGACCACTACATGTTAGATTGCAGATTTATCTTCCAAGACAGCTTCCAAAGTATCATCAATTGCATCATTTCATGTTTCATGCTTCAATTTCATTATTTCATCATTTGGTTTAATTACCTACAAGGGGTTTGACTTAGGAAAACCCCTATTCACTAAAAATTAACAAGTTTTTCTTCCCTTGAGTGTGTGTTTTCATAGTTATAGGTTGAAGATCAAGTGGAGATGAAGTTTAGAGCAAAGTTACAAAAGTTGTCAAGTTTCAAGATTGACCTTCATAGTGCAAGAACAAAGAATTGAAGCTACAAAATTCATCACAGGTTTTCAGGAGGTGACAACTGAGGATCTAAGAGTGTAGACATCAAATAAAATAACCTAGATCTCAGTTTCAAAAACCCTAATAGGGACCCATTCACCACTAAAAGCGAATGATTCCTGTGTGCCCTAAAAATAGGCTTCTTGCAGCAAGGTACATAGTATTTTAAGCTCTAAAAACTCCCCTCATAGTTGCTATAATAGTTAGGGTCAGTTTTTTATTTTTATTTGCATCTTTTGGCCCTCATAATTGCATTGTTTAGTGTGGAAAAACTTAGTGTTTCATTAGTTTGATTCATTTCACTTTGATGAACCCAATTTTCCACCCTAATCATTAATGGTGAACCCAACCTATTGAACATTGCAATTTTCTGATTTTGAAGTCTTTGATTGCATCCTAGGTTAGATCTTGCACTCATTTGCATCTTATTTTCATTGAATTAAGATCTCATTTATGGTTTCTTGCATTACATTCAAAATTGCATCTCATTTAGGGTTTAGATTTGCATTGCTTTGCATCTCTCTAAATCTGAAAAATATCAAAACAAATTAGTCATTGTGCATATCATTTAGATATCATTTATTTGCATTTGAAAATGAAAACAAAATTAAATTTCAACATAGGTCTTTGCATTGATTTTTTCATTGCATTTTCATATTGCATTTCTCAAAAATATGAAACTAAAATTCACTGCCTCAGACCTGAAACTAAAAGACATTATTGAAAGCTTGAAAATCATTAAAAAATAGTTTTAAAATACCTAACTAGGACCCATTTTCCTTTACTGGAAAATCAGTCTCTGGACAGGTCCAACCTAAAGCTTTTGGCATTTGAAAAAGCATTAAAAACCACTTTGAAATCAACAAAAATATCTTATAAAAACCTAACCAAGACCTATTCGCCTTTATTGGCGAATGAGTCCCTATTACCTACTGATTTGCATTTTAGGGAAATTAAAATCTCAGTTTTAGGCTTCTGTTTACTGCCATTACTTTCCTATTTCAATTTCCTGATTTGTTGTTCATCAAATTCATTGCATTTAGCTTAAACTGCTTCATTTTAGTGCATTGTTAAAATTCAAAATTGCATCTACAACATTTCATTTTTAGTTTATTGCATTGTGTAATCAATAAACTGAAATACTTAGAATCTAAAAATTGCATCTCATTCTAGCTTGTTGCATTGCCTCTTTCCATTTAAGGTTTCCACACTAGGTTTTTAAAACTTTTATGAGCTTTACAACTTGGTGTCTTATTATCAATACTATTATAAGACACAGTTTGAGGCTCATGTCATCCTACAATAACTTAGTTGTCATGGATCTTGGGTTTCCTAACTCTCTTTTTGATAGTGTTGATAATCAACCCTCCATGGCTCATAGTTTGCGTACTTCATTTCCCATGACTTCCTCTCCTACAACCAATGTGCTTAATGTTACCAACTCCATCCCTACCATCCCTAGTTCCACTCAAGCTTTGGGATCTACTCAAATCCAAGGTGGAATCCCAATTCCATCCTCCACAATACCAATGTACATTCCTACATATACTAGTACACAACCCACAACAACCTTTCAACCTACAATAGCCTTTCAACCCACAATAACTTTTCAACCTACCACAACCATTCAACCAACCACAAAAATCATACCTACTAGCAATGTGTACACTTCCATAGGTATCCCCATAGGAAATACTTCCAACCTTGTCCATTCGAACACAATAACTCCTCAGCAATCCACGTTCACCAACCTACAATTCACTAGCCCTTCACATACATACACCACTCCACCTTATTCTCCTCAACCTTACAACCAAAATGATCCTCTCATTAACTCACTTTTTCAAACTATGACATCCCTCCAACAACAATAAACCTTTGCAATACATCAAATCCAACCCATTATCTTTTGACATATTAAGAGCACAAATCCCACAAGGTATAAAAGTCCCTCAATTTGAGAAATATGGTGGAAAATGAGATCCTATTAGCCATGTTTCCACTTTCTCGGCCTTGTGTAGTGATTTCATCTTTGAAGATAAACTCTTGGCTAAACTATTCCCTAGGTCCTTGAAGGATACTTCTTTAGAGTGGTTCTCTTCTTTTCCGAACAATTCAATTGGTTCATTCAACAAACTCATTGATGCATTTTACAACCACTTCCATTTTCACATGGGTCCTAAGATGACCCTTGCTGATTTAATGATATGCAAGCAAAAAGAAGATGAGAAAGTGATTGATTTCATAGCAAGATACCAAACACTTTATTCACAAGTAAACATTAAGCTTCCCGACGCCGACCTTCAATGAATGTTTATTTCCAACCTGCAAGATAAACTCCAAAGAAAACTTGAAATATTGAGATTTCCATCCTTCACACAGTTATGTACAACCCTTCGTGATTATCAAAATTTGACTTGTGGACATGATGTGAAAAATTCGCCCAACTGTACTAAAAAAATACAAATCAACAACCTAGAACAATTATCAACCTTTCAAGAAGCAAAATAAGGGATTTTTACAACTAAATTCCCCTCAAACAAGTCAACAAACTAATAATCAAGTGGCTGTTAACAAGACAACAACTCCTTTTGGGGAAAAAGAGAGAGAGTTCACTCCTTTTCCAAATACCCTTCATAATATCATGTTGCAGCTTATTGACAAGAACATGCTTACCTTACCTCATGTTAGAGAGTGTGATCCTAATTTACCATTTCCTAAAGGCTTTCAAAAAAATGCTTATTGTTATTATCATCAACAAATTGGGTATGGTACAAAATATTGTAAGCATCTTAAAAATCTTGTGCAAGACCTTATTGATTCTAATCATTTACAAATTGGAGGTGTGAATGATCAAGGTAATAAGTCTATAGCCCCTCCTAATCAAAATTTTTAAATATTTACAAATCCCATGCCTAAACACACTATTTTGTTTGTCAAAGCTAGTGAAACTAAGAATGATGTGATGATTGTTGACAGAAATGATGACAATATGGATATTATTAAACAACGTCCCACATATACTATGATAGCATTTATCAAAGCTAGACCTCGTAAGGTCTCAACTAAAAATCCTCTTGACATTTCTTTCTCACAAAATTACATACTTAAATGTGCACCTGATGGTCCTATTTACATAGCTAGCTAAATCAATGATAATCCCACTAATGGGATATTGATTGATCCTGTCTATGGAGAGAATGTGATCACTGAATAATTCTTATATGTGCATGAACTATATCAAGAAATATATGACAAACCAAAAGCATGGATCAAGATGCATAATGGGTTTGCTTTCCCTAGGATAGGCTCGATAGATCTCCCTTTAAAATTTGGACCGAAAACATTAGCTGTCTCATTTTCCATCATCCCACAATCGGACCAATTTCATGTGAAGCTAGGCTATCCATGGCTTCACTCCATGAATTTTGTCCCTTTAGTTGTGCATAAATTTCTAAATTTTCCATTTTGCAATGATATCTTTACTGTGCATCATAGTGTATTTAACCCTACCTTGGCCTAAGGGAATTTTTCATTAGATTTCTTTTGGCTCGAGCCTATGGAACCTATCAAGCCTCATGAGGATTTATTTTTCAAATAATATCAAAAGTTCAAGGAAAATAAAATAGTAGAATTATCCCTTCGAAACATGCCTCAATCTATAGCTGAGACACCTATCCTTTACGAAGCAATGATCAAACCAAAAGCCCTTTTGAACATACAAGAGCAACCTATAGAAAAACCTCCCACAATTTTCTACAAGAGACCATGAGATAACATAAACAATCATGTTGTCCCTCCTAGACTCAAACAAGTTTACAAACCTAAAGAGAAAGCGGTTGAACAACCTACAGTTGATTCTTCTATTCCTCCCAAGGAAGATAAGGAACATATGATTGATAAACCCGCTCTTACACAAACACAAATTGATAACAAATTGAAATGAAATTGAAGTGCTAGAGAGCATAGGCATAAACAACATGCTATTGCTCATAGATTGCAAAATCAAGAAGATAAGAACAACATATAAAATCAAAATTTGAACCTTCTTGAAGCAATGCATGATGAATCTATACCCTCACCACAATATAAACAAAAAAATTCAATGGACATTGCCATTTGACCTCTCATTGTGATAAATCTAGATGATGGCATTGACATTGCAAAGATTGATGAACAAGTGCATGATGAGTTGAATACATTTTTTTTCTTCTATGACCTTAGATGACAAATCTCCTAAAAAGAGTGTTGAACCTAGTGATTCCCCTAGTTCAACTCTTGCCCTTGTCCCTTTAGCTAGTTATCCACCTTTCGTTTATACCAACCAAGATTGGGATGCGAACGACCTTCTTTAGGTTGACTTACATGTTCCTAACTAGTCTTTTTGCATTTTCATGTTTTCTTTATGTGATTGCATGTGCATAATGTGATCCCTCATGTTTTTTTTTTGATGTATCTCTCTCTCTTTTTGTGCATTCATCCATATGTACCTTTCATTCTTCTATATGTCATAATCATTTGTCTTGTGTTTTCCTTTTGGGGATGACGCAAGGTGTTGAGACATTCATGTCTCTTCCATGATGACCCAAAAGCTTTTCTTTTATCTTTTTCGTTTGTCTTATGTTTTCCTTTTGGGGATGATGCAAGGCATCGAGACATTTAGGTCTTTGTCATGTTGACCTGAAAGGATTTTCCTCTTTTTTCACTCTCTTTGTGTCATTCTTCCAGTTCTATAAGTATGTGGGGAATGATGACAATTTGATGCTCTATGACAACATTGTAGCAAAGACATACTAACCCTGAATCCATCAATTCCTTATGTATTTGTGGGGGTAACCCTTCCTTCCTATTTCATGACACAACTTATTTCAGAAACATATGACTTGGCATAGGGTTTTCTAAGAAAAGATCACATGTCTTAGGAAAAACATTTGGGTACTTTAAAGCAATTTCTTACAATAATGGTGTAGCAACCACTTTAAAGTGGGGACATACATCGATGATATCTTTCGAAAAATTTCATGGCATGATTTTTCTTTTTTTCTTTTTTTTTCTTGTGATGTGTCCTCTTCTTGGTGGTGTCATTGGGTTTGATGTCCTCCAAGAGTGTATGATCCCCCTTCATGGCATGATGCGAACAAGGCATCCCATGAGTGACGATTTGACACCCTTGACTTTCCTCTCTTGGAGAAATTAGGCACAATGCTCCCTAAGAAGAAGACCTTACACGAACAAATAATTTAATCCCCTTTAACAAAATTTCACATGATATTACAAAAAACATTTACAAAAGCATTACATTGTGGCACCTTATAAAATTTTTCAAGAGGATAACTTAGATATAGTATGAGAGGCTAATATGATTCTCTCATTTCCCACCTCATTGGGATAACTCACATGGTGGACAGACTGAGGTTCCACTATCCCAGAGTGAGCATACATATTTTGGGACAACTCACCTAGTGGATAGACTGAGGTTCCACTACCCCAAATTTAGCAGCATATGTTATAGACAAATAGCCCCATTCCACATCGTGTTGGAATGGTTGTTCTTGATCCTTTTGTTTATTCTTCTTGGCCTTTGACAGGGTGTGATTATGTATCTTTGTTATTGTTGCATACTTAAGTGTCTTAAATGTCTACTTTAGTGTGAGTTTGACATGGGGTCATCCTCTCACTAAAGTGGGGGGAAAATGTAGTAACGAAAAAAGTATCCCTTTTTGTTACTTGATTTTGGAAATAATTATCATTGAATTAACCTAATTTTTCCTAGGTTTAATGTTGCAATGTGTTGTAACATATTCACATTGATCTTGGGCCCCTTTTTAATAAAATGTACTTAATTTATACCCTCTTTTAAGTGTTGTAACACACTTTCACATTTATCTAGGGTCCTTATTAATTGTGGTTAATTAGAGTTAATTAGCCCCTTTAATTCAAATTTAATCCGTATTTGTGATACCTCCTGAAGATCTATCCTGAAACCCATAATCCAAATTACATAACATTTAATTAGGAAAATTTAAGGTCCTAGAAATTAGTGCTAGGAACCATTCACCCTAGGTGGTGAATGGGTCCTCCCTCTATAGGACCGCCCTTTATTTGCATATTCTACATGGGTTTTTGATGTACTTTTATTCCCCAAAGGCAAGGTCTTGGAAAACAGTGCCAGGACCCATTTTCCTTGGGTGGAAAATGGGTCCTCCCTTTTGGTGTCAGCTTGAATTTGGTGGGATTTTAATGATGTTTGTTTTCAAATTTGGTGTCAGCTTGAATTGTTTGAATTTCGGGGTTAATCTCCTAATTTAGTATAAATATGGGGTTAATTCACATTATTTCTCCTAGCAATTTTATGAGGAATTCTAACAATTTTAAGAGAGAACCATAGAGCACATCAAGAGCATTTTCAAAGGCATTTCAAGGCAGATTATCAAGGTTTTATTGCAACAATTCAAGATCATTTCATCATGATAAGGGTTTTACTGCATTCATGCATGTTGTTAAGCTAAGATAGTGAATGTAGCATTAAAGATCTACTTGCAAGCATTGTTCATATCTTACTTGAGATTAAGATCTACATTCTTCATGGCCACTACATGTTATATTGCAGATTTATCTTCCAAGACAACTTCCAAGGTATCATCAATTGCATCATTTCGTGTTTCATGCTTCAATTTCATTATTTCATCATTTGGTTTAATTACCTACAAGGGGGTTGACTTAGGCAAACCCATATTCACTAAAAATCAACAATTTTCTCTTCCCTTGAGTGTGTGTTTATAGATTTATAGGTCGAAGATCAAGTGGAGAAGAAGTTTAGAGCAATGTTACAAAAGTTGTCAAGTTGCAAGATTGACCTTCATAGTGCGAGAACAAAGAATTGAAGTTATAGAATTCATCACAAGTTTTGGGAGTTGACAACCAAGGATCTAAGAGTGTAGACATCAAGCAAAAATAACCTAGATCTTAGTTTAAAAAACCATAACAGGGACCCATTCGCCACTAAAGGCGAATGAGTCCTTTATGCCCTAAAAATAGGCTTCTTGTAGCAAGGTACACAACATTTTAAGCTCTAAAAACTCCCCTCATAGTTGATATAATAGTTAGGGTTAGTTTCTTATTGTTATTTGTATCTTTTGGTCCTCATAATTGCATTGTTTAGTGTAGAAAAACATAGTGGTTCATTATTTTGATTCATTTCACTTTGATGAACCCACTTTTTCACTCTAATTAGCATCTAATTGAAAGGAGGGGAATAACCCCTAACTTCTCTCAGAGATACTCAAAAGTATCCTTAGGAAGAGCCTTTGTGAAGATATCTACAATTTGATCCTTTGTAGGCACATACTCTAGCTTCACCTCATTATTTTCATCCTTCTCTCTCAAAAAGTGATATTGGATTGAAATATGCTTAGTCCTTGAATGCATTACCAAATTCTTTGAAATATTGATAGCACTTGTATTATCACAAAAGATAGAAATATGTTCATCATATACCACTCTGATATCCTTCAAAGTTTGTTTCATCCATAACACTTGTGTGTAGCATGATGTTGCAACAATGTACTCTACTTCTACAGTAGATAATGACACTGGATCCTACTTCTTGCTTAGCCAAGACACCAACTTGCTTCCAAGAAATAAAGCACCACCACTTACATACTTTTTTTTCATCCACACAATCTGCCCAATCTGCATTAGTATAAGTACTTGGAGAGAAATCAATATCTTTTGGATACCACAAGCCATGTTCTAGAGTGCCCTTCAAATATTTGAATATTCTTTTTGTTGCTACCAGATGTGACTCTCTAGGATCTCCTTGAAGTCTAACCACAAGACAAACTGCATGCATAATATCCATTCTAGTAGCGGTTAGATACAACAACCCTCCAATTATTGATTTGTACTTGCTTTGGTCAGCCTTAGGATATTCATCATTCTTTCTCAACTTGCAACCAATAACCATAGGAGTGCATACTAGTTTAGAGTCTTCCATTCCAAACTTTTTTAGCATTTTCTTGACATATTTTGATTGTGAAATAAAAATACCTTTCTCTGTCTGATTGATTTGTAGTTCAGGGAATAAATTCATCTCCCTAAACATTAACATTTCAAACTTATTCTATATCTTTTCTACAAATCTCTTGCACATAACATCATTTTCTCCAAAAATTATAACATCAACATACACAACCACAATCAAGATTTGAGCTTTTTCAACTTTAAAATAAAGAGTTCTATCTACAATACCTTTGTTGAATCCTTGTTGTAACAAGTACCTATCCAATATTGCATACCAAGCTTTGGGAGCTTGCTTGAGTCCATATAATGTGTTCTTCAATTTGAAAACCTTATCAAGTTTATCTGATAACTGAAATCCTTCTAATTGTTCAATGTATACTTCTTCCAACTCACCATTCAAGAATGTAGAATTCACATCCATCTGATAAACTTTGAAATCCTTGTGTGATGCAAAAGCCAAAAACATCCTAATAGCTTCCATTTTTTCCACCCAAGAAAATCTCTACTTAAAATATATTCCTTTCACTTGTGAGTAGCCTTTACCCACAAGTCTTGCCTTATTTCTAACAACTTCTCCATTCTCATTCAACTTATTTTGAAATACCCATTTAGTTCCAATCACATTATTGTTTGTTGGTCTTGGGACAAGTTCCCAAGTCTAACTCTTCTCAATCTGCATTAGTTCTTCTTCCATATCCTTGGTCCAATACTCATATTTTCATACTTCAGTCATTGTTTTAGGTTCAACTTTGGAAAGTTGAAAAATCTCAAATCTTTACCTCTTCTTTTTTCACCAATGATATGATCTTTAGAATGATTCTTCTACACATACTTAGGATTCTTAGGGATCTTTTCTAAATCTTCTTCCTCTTCAATCTACACTTCTTTTTCTTTGCCTTCATCTTTTTCTTCTTCTTTCTAAGAGGATTCATCTGATTCATATCTATCTATCATCACTAAATTTTTATGTAAGTCTTCATCCACTTTGACACTTGTGCTCTCAACAATATTTTTCAGCCTTTTTTGTAGCATTGGTGAGCCTTACTTTTTGTAGAATATCCAAGGAAGATTCCATCATTAGATCTTGTATAAAAATTTCCTAAGTTTTCTTCATCTCTCTTGATATAGCATTTTCTTCCAAATACTCTGAAATATTAGACAATAGGAGTTCTTCCATACCATAACTCATATGGAGTCTTTGAACTTTTTTTTCTTGCTTGTGCTTTGTTAAGTATTTAGACTACAATATGAATTGCTTCTCTCTAGTAGACATCCAGTAGATTTTATTCTCTCATCATTGTCCTTGATACTTCTTGAACAGTCATGTTCTTTCTTTCAACCACTCTATTCTGTTGAGGAGTCCTAAGGGCTGAAAAATGTCTCTTTATTCCTTGATCTTCATAGAATTTGTTAAAATCATTGGATGTGAACTTTCCTCTTCTATTAGATCTTAAACATTTGATTTTAATATCCATTTCATTCTCAACCATAGCCTTAAATTCCTTAAACGTAACTAGAGCTTCTAATTTTTCTTTTAGAAAAGTAACCCAAGTCATTCTAGAATAATCATCAATTAATCGCATGAAATACTTGTCACCTTGAAAAATTCTTATTCTAGTAGGTCCAAAAAGGCCAGTATGCACCAACTCTAAAGGATCAATAGTATATTTTTCCTTGACTTTGAAACTATTTCTAGCTTTCTTCCCAATTTGACATTCCTTGCAGACAACATTGATAGGCTTTGTAATCTTTGGCAGATCTCTCACAACTTGAATTGAACAGATCCTCACCAGGCTATCAAAATTGATGTGATACATTCTTCTATGCCTTATCCAGCTTTCATTAATTTGAGTTATAAACCATTGCCCATTTTCACCCTTAATATGATAAAAATTTCCATATTTCCTTCTTCCTATAACAACTAGAGTTTTGGAGCCTTTTTTGATCTCATAGCCATCATCCTGAAATACAAGGTTATATCCTTTACTACATATTTATCCTACACTTAAGAGGTTATGTCACATACCCTTAACATAAAGAACATCATCTGTATTATGCTTGCTATCAAAATTTATTGAACCTTTTCCACATATCTTAGTATATGTATCATCACCAAACTTAACAAGACCTTCAAATTTCTAAAGTTTAAGAAACTTACTCTTATCACTAGTCATATGATTTGAGCATCCACTATCAATGATCTAGTAGTTCTTCTTATGTCTAGAATGAAAATCAATCACCATAGTTCCTTCAATATTATGACATGTTTTTAGATCACTTTCCTTCATATATCTCTTAGATTTAGCAGAATTAGTCCCAACATTTAGAGCCATGAACAAGCATTCACTATCCTCATCATCAAGGTAATCAAATTCATCATCAAATATGTTGGCATCTTCTTTAACATAATAAATTATCTTAACTGACTTACCTTTATTCTCCTTATATTTATCTTTTGAAACTTTGATAGGACATCTTGAAGCATAATGACCAATCCTTCCACAATTGAAAAATTTAAAAGGTAACTTACCTTTGTATTTTCCAATGCCCTTTTTCAATCTTCTCAAAAATTTTACTTTCACATCATCAACATAATCTTGATATGTTTCCTCATTCTTTTCATCTTCATCGACTTTAAAAGCAATCCCATTCTTTGAATCACTTGGACCAAACTCTCTCAATTCAAAAGTAGTTAAAGCACCAAACAACTGATCTCTAGAATACTGATTTAAATTTTGAGCTTCTTCAATAGCATAAACTTTACGACTATAAGATTTAAGTAGAGTTCTTAGTACCTTCTTTACTACCTCATCTTCTTCAATTTTTCCACCAAGGCCTCTGATGGAATTGCCAACTTCATCCACTTTATGCATGTATCCTATAATATCTTAATCCTCTAACATATATAGGTTTTCAAACTTGGTCTTTAGGCCCTACATCTTATCTTGCTTGACTTTATCATCTCCTTCATGGATACTTTCCAAATTTTCTATATCTCACCAGTAATTTTATAATTCATCACCTTCACAAGTTTAGAATTAGAAATACCACTCAAGAGAGAATACCTTGCTTTACCATTGTTCTCATGAGCCTTGATCTCATCATCAACCCTTGAACCATTTGCAAGCAAGGTATATCTAGTTTCAATAAACTTCCAAACTCCAAAACCTAGAGAAACAAGGAAACCTTCCATCTTGGTCTCCCATAATGCATAATCTAATCCATCAAATAGAGGATCCTCCTTGTTCACCATCCTAGATCTACTTCAAGTAGTTAAGATTTCTTCTAAGGAACCTTGCTCTGATACTAATTTTTGAATGCACAAGACAATTGAGAGGGTGCATGAATTAATTGTTCATTAAAACATCAAAACCCTCATTAACATTCAGATCCTTATTAACCGTTAATTTGTTAGATTGATTTAGTATGAAGTTAAATAATAGAAACAACAACACATCAACACCATACATAGAAGAACACTAGATTTACATGAAAAAACCAAAGGAAAAACCATGGTGAGGATTAGTTCACAGTATAAATTAATTGCAACACCAAATACAAAAGGCTCACTACCAGAGGGCTCACTACCCAAAAGAAAGAAGGGCTCACTGTCAAATTATAGAAAAGAAGATAGAAAATTGTTACAATGAAAATCCATCTTAGAGCAAAAAAAAATTTCCACCACTACACCACCAATACATTTGCACTCTCTCTAAAGAATGTAGACACCTTTGTCTCACTGCTTCTAGTAGTCTTAGTCATTAAATCTCGCATTGCACTTCACACTTTTACACTTCGCATCACAATTTGCATCACACCTACTTCATACATTAATCCTTCATCAACTCTAGACATATATATACGATCTAAAACCTTGAAAATAATCTCCAAGGTCGGATATGCAACTCAAATATGAAAATTTAAATTAGGTCAGCACCAAAACATTATTGTGATGGAAAGGAAATAAAGTGGACCATATCACACCTTAACTCAAACCTAAATCCACGCATACATGTCATGCCACTCTTCCACAAACACCAAAGAATTTCCACAATTAGTGTAAATACCCAAGGTCATCCAAACTTGTATTAACACCATTAAGAATTTAAGTACATGCTTCCTTTTATCCAAAGAAGACTCATGGTCCACACACAACACTCAAGCACAATCTAGAATGTTCTATCAAAAACCTAAAATCCAACAAATCCTTTGCAACAACTTTCACCTAAAGAACATACTCATTTTATACAACCAGTTAACCTTCCACATACTATAATTGATGATTCCAACCTTGCAGAGTACCAAAACTCAAAAAATTCAAACTAAAGATAGATATGAGCAATATAAGCACACTCACAGATCTACAAGACCAGAAATCACAACGTTGAGAAATGTGGAGAAAAACCATTTCTCCTAGACAACACTACTTTCACAGTTCACATACTGGTGAACACATCTTCCTCTATAGAACAATCCAAAACATGAAACTCTAGATATAACACCTCTAAACACCTCTAATCAACATATCTGTACCACACAAGCATAACTTCAATACAGAAGAAATGAAAAGAAAACTACAAAACATTACTCTATCACAATGAACACATAGTTCCCTCTTATTTATTTTTTCTCTAAAGCACTTCCAGAAACCAAGCACTACAAACATCAACTCAATATCTACAACACTTTCTCATCACCACCAAACCAACTGCAATACAACAATTCAGCCATACTAGATGTTGAACATCCACAAACACATGCTCATCAAAGCAACACCAGAGGTTGACATTAGTGAGACTACTAATGACAACATAATGCAGCTAATCAAAGCAACTTCAAGGTTGAAATCAATGCAACATCATAAACCTATTGACACCAATGGCAACACAAACTTCCAACAAAAATATTATGTATCAACTCATGGATAAATTTTAATTACTTTTTGGAAAGTGCCATCTTACCCATCTCTATATATAGTCATTATCCTATTCAAATTTTGATTATGGAGGGTCAAATACTTTTAAAGTACCTTAAAATTTGAGAATATGTGGTTATATGATGATAATTTTTTGAATTCAATAGGAATTTTTGGCAAGAACCTTTAGTGGAAAAGGGATAAAAAATATTCCTCTTGGCAAAAAGGATCAATCTTATAAAAAATAAACCTCACAATAGAATAGGCTTCACTTTGGAAATATCTTCTTTTTTAAAAGAAGTTGTAGATTTAAAGGGAATCAAGGTACATGTAAATGATTCCTAAACCAATCTTAGAGGAGAGTATTGCACAAATATAGGACCCTTACAATTACACAAAAAGAGAAACACATATTAATCAAATACCAAATCATACAACACATGTGTACATGGGGAAATTTCTTCCAAAAGAAAAATACAACACTCCAAAGAATCCCAATAGATTATTCAATAATATAAACACAATTGCAATACACTTACAAATAAATCCTTTATAATATTATCACAAACAAGAGATTTGGAGTAATTCTAAAAACATAACAACACCTACAAACTCAATATCAATACCTTCATATCAAACATACTATAGATAGGAAAATTAGTACACAAAACCATCAAATAGTACTTATGTAGCCATAAGATAAAACCACCCAAAAAGTGATGCTTGGATACCTAGTTGGAAAGACAACACGAAAATCCCAAGGCAAGATCACAAGCTAAAAATAACATATTCCTTTTACCTATCACAAGCACATCATAATCCACTCACTAACTTGGGAATTCCATTTTTGCTTCATTATCTCTATTCAAATATTCCTTATAATGTGTTGTAATATGCATCATAATTTGGTCAACAAATGTAACTCCCTCTTACAACTCTTTTTATGTTTAATATATTTTGGTGTTTCCAATGTAGGAGACCCAACTTTTGAAGGACATGCCTGAAAATTGAGGTTTTATGTTTCATAGTCCAAAAACCATATTCTTCATAAAGTTAATATTAGAAGCAAATTTGAGACACCTTTCATAACATTCTCCCACTTATTGAACACCTTACAAGATAAAAGAGAGTACCAACACTCTTGAGCTAATTGTTAGGTGCCAAGAGGCCCATAGACTCATAACACCAACTAAACTTTTATGTGCTCGCTAAATTTGTAATACATCTACAACATTTTGAAAAGAGAGAAATTTATCTAGTACTACCTTCCCATCCTTGACCATTTCATGAAAAATATGATTTTAGATTCTTTTTCCTCATATGAAAGGTTAGGTTGTTTGCTAGACATATGACTCTTTGACTATCACATAGAACTATAATAACTCATAATCAACCCCACATTTTAACATAATTTCTTAATTCATATGACTTCCTTACAAGGATGAGAAACTATCATGTACTCACTTATGTTGTGGATAAAGTGACCACAACCTATCACTTTATCATCCAATTAATAACACCATTGGAAACATAATGAAAACATATCTACTAGTGGATGTGCCATTGTCAACATATCCAACCCAATCATAATCCACAAATCAATGAATATTCATTAAGTGTTGTTACCCTATCTATATTTATCTAAAAAAAATGGAGTACTCAAAGGTAATCCAAAAAGATATATAAATTCCCTCCTCATTGCATCCCAATGTACTCATCTAGGATTCACCATGAAATGGATAAGGACTCCCAGTATTTGGAAAATATTGTATAGACCATAGCATAAATTAAGATCCAAAAATCACTAGTATAAGGTAGTATATCAATATCCTCCTTCTCACTAGAATAATTCAAACACAATTCAACTAATAACTTAGTCTACATTAAAATAGAAACACACAAAGGTCTAGAACATGACATGTTGAATCTCTCCATCATTGAGTTCACATACTTACTCTAGGCCAACCTGAATGATTTTTTATCTCTATCTCTTCTAATATTCATCCCCAAGATGAATCTATCCACCCCTAATTCCATCTCAAAATATGTTTAAATTTGAGACTTCAATTCAAAAATCATACCTTTCTCATTAACGAAATGTCATATCATCAACGCAATGTGATAATAAGGAAGAAGCAATCACTATCCATATTATAATAGATGTAGTGATCTAATTTGGACCTTGGAAATCCTAATATCAATATAAATGTATCAAATTTTTGGTACCACATACTAGGAATTTTCTTAAAACCATATAAATATTTCAACCTATAAACCAAAATTTATTTACCTTTTTTAATGTAATGCTTTGGTTGTGACATATATCTCTTCATCCAAATAAGCATACAGGAAATTTATCTTTTCATCCATCTACTCAACCTCAATATAAAACACTATTTTTTATTAAGATAAACATGAAAGGGGCTTGAACCCTTATAAAAAATCCAAAAAGGTAAGGAAAATGAGTCTAACAAGAAGTGAGACTAAAGCCAACATTTCAACAACAAATAAAAAATAGAGAACCAAAAACAACAAGAGAAATAATAGGAACCAAGTTGCATACTTTTGAGAAGTTTAAGGCCACCAATTTCCTAATACTCCTAGTTTAAAAATTCAATTTTGTCATCTAATGTGGCCTCCTTGGAAATATTGGTCTACCCACTAGCTATGTTAGAAGGTGAATCGATTTGAATGACAACTCTACCTATAGGAGCCTTCCTTTTAGCACCACTAGGAATGCTTGAAAAATAAGCAACTTTATGTTTAGGATCATGGATTTTAGAATGGATTATGTTAGCAAGGTTAGACTAAGGAGCATTAACCGTATTGACCTATTGTTTATATCTTCTTTCTTCCAATTAAGATTGAAACACATAAAGAGTGGTGGAAAAGTTTTGTAATGTTTCTTTATTGAAGGAAATATTTTCCTTCATGTCATTCTTGATGGTTTCTTGGTTATGCTTGATAGACTCCACGTCCTTCTCTAAATGTTCCCATTTAGGAATTTTTGTGACATAATTTTCAACTTCATCCTAGATGTCATCCTCAACCTTATCACTCTACCAATCAAAGGTCACATAATGAAACCGATTCCAAATGTTATATTTTATTTTTGGAAATATTAATTTGAGCCAATTGCACTTGAGGACCTCATTTTCTAGATCATATGCCTCCAATAGGTTCTTAATTTTTCCCTCCAATCTAAGATAGGAGCTATAGTGGGGGGTTCCCTGTAAGATGACCTAAGGGGGGAATCTAGATGATCACTCAAGAAGTGAGTCTTTATATTATAGTGGAAAGTAGAGGGCCCAATAGGCTTAGCTTTAAATAGGTTGGTGGAGGAAGGGGTAAATGTAATCAAAATAATTCTTAGAAAGGAGAGGGTCAAAATGTGGAGGCCCAAAGGGACCAGGAAACATTCTTCCTTTACCTTTAAATCAAGGTTTTAGATCATAATTTTGAGGGGCTTGTTCAAGAGAGTTAGGAAGTTATCATCATCAACAATGATAGAATTAAGATCTCCATTTAAGGGATATTTGAAGGAGACCTTGTTCATCTTTTTAATTTTGGAGAGAGAGGGAGGGTCTTTACCAATAATGGGCTCAAACACATCCTTGTGAGAATTAGGATAAACCTATGGGGGGATTTAATAATTTTGGGATTTTTCATAGTTGGGCTCTCTATTCAATGGTGGCCTAGACATGCAAGTGGATAGGGGGACCAAGATTTGAGAAAAGTGAAAATTATAGAGTATAAATTAGCCCTTGATGTAGGGACACACATTTTTTACCTAAAAGAACCTTTGAATAGATTCTTCAAGGGAAGAGAAAATAATAAAGGTAAAATTCATATGAACATTATGTCTAAGGTGGTTAATCATGGGAAAAGGTAAGAATAGAACCTTTTATATCTATCTTCTAGGGTAATATAGTACATGAGAGCCTTTTCCACCACCCTCTTCCAGACCCTAAGGAGATCTTCTCTATTGAATTTGTTTTGTAGATAATCAATTTTTTTGCCTCTTCATGAATATTTTCATCACTTCCTGGAAGTTTCCCTTAATTTTTTTTGGGATATGAATTCCATCCATATAGAGCTTCATTGTAACATGCCCATTGTTCTACCCATTTTTTTTTTAACTATGGTTTACCCACAAGTGAATAATTTATGCTACTAACATTATGAGCAATAAAAATTTTCTTTTAATATGAATAGCATGATCACATTTGAAAGATAACCATTTTAAACTTCCCCATTGCATAACAAAGGATCATTTCAATAATTCAAGTAACACTTTCACATTACATAATTTCATGATGATATTTCCCATTACAATTTCTCAATAAGAATAGAGATACATGTTTACAATAATAACTTCAATAAGCTCAATGATATATATATTTATACAAACATAATACAATGATCTAGATACATCCCCATGTTGGTGCATACCTCCTAGATGTCCCCATCACTAGTGCATATATTCTAGGTGTCCCCAAACTGGTGCTACATCCTCAAATATTGGTCGCTAACTGTATGAGGGGGAGCATCACTCAAGCACTTTTTCACCAACCATGGACTTACTGCGGTTCCCTGCACATCTACCTAACTGGTAAGATGTCCCTACCCTTCAATGAAGAGATTGGTTTGGTAACCCCATAATCCTGACCTTCCTAAGCATAGTGTTGTATCCTACATATCAAGAGCTACCATACATTGGCTACAACCTACATGTATGAATTCCTTGCCTAGAATGCAAGCATGGATCATAGTGAGCTGAAAATGTAAATAGTGGCTACTTACACTACTTTAGCCAAAGAATTCAATACCTAGTACTTTGAGTGCGAGTCATCTGTCCATTACCCACCCTTAGGATTGATTTGGTATTGGCCATAAACATAACACACATTCAATCTAAGGTGAAGACATAAAAAATTTCCCAACACGGTTATTTTGTTAACCATGGATTGCCCTAACCCCAGGAATAACCAAGTCTATAACAAATTGATTAACTAGGTTACACCTTTTCACATGGATTACTCTAACCCCAGGTATAACCATGCTAATCATACATGCACACATACTAGTTGCTAGCTAGGTTACCCCATTTCTTGGATTACTCTAACCCCAAGAATAACCATGCTAATCTCTTATGTTCAAAATGAAATTTTCATAAAAGAACTATAGGATAGCAACATATTCCACATTTCACTTTTCATGCAATATCCATATTGACTTAATGAACTAAGTATAGTTCTAATAGAATTAAAGCCACACATGCTTCAACATAATATAAATGTATTCCCAAATAAGAGGGTTTCGCTAATTCAAGACTTAATCAAGAATTACACAAGATTATTCCATACTAAGAAATAACTAAGTTCATAAGAACAAGCATATCATGCATTCCAAAAATAATATTTCCCAAACAAAGGAATTTATAATCAAATAACCTTTCAAACATAAATAATAGAGGAATTGAAATCAACATGCTTGGATTTAAAGTTCCAACTGATAATGTTGCTTTCCAACATCAACCTCCACAACCACAATTGCTACTTCCCCAATGTTCAACTAATCTCCAAACTCCAGCCTCCTTTCAATAACTCTCAATAAACCCTAACTCACAAACTCTCTCTCTCTCTCTCACGAAAAACTCTTAAAATAATGTTTGCACATAAAACTACCACAAAATAGCAATGAATAATTCTGAATGGAAAAGTGTAACAAATGGTAGAGAGAACACCCCTATTTATACTAAAATATGAGCATCATAATGCTAAAAATGAGCTATAAAATCCACCTCCATTCCAACTACAACCAAAAATGTATAGACTCAGCTAATATGTGGTCGATTTAAACTCTCAGATTGCAACACATAACAGTCCTCTTATTTCCAATTTCATAGAATGGATGATTCAACTCCTTTCTTATGACAACATGACTCTTTTACCAAGTCAAGGTACAATGACGTATTACTACAGGTTTCCTATTTTATTTGTAAGTCGACTACCCCTACAAATTTCTACCATCTTTGCATTGATTGAGTTTCATGCTTATCATATGGCTTTTCCTAGATATGGTGCAGGTATTAGACTTCTATTGGTTTCCACTTTCTACAAATTTTGGTGCCACCTTTCATTCTTTAGTTTCCTTTTTCATGCACAGTTAAGACTAAGTTAGCAATGTTTGAAATTGTATTTTCTTTCACTTGCAATGTTTGAATAACATTTACTTTCACTTATGCGCAACACATAATTCTTTTAATTTATTCTCCCTACTTGTTTTATGCACAACATTAAGCTTTGCCCATTGTATATATGGAAACACTATGATAATGCACTATACTCATTTCAAAGCACTTTTAATATATATCAAACAATATAAATTATATCTGTAGACACATAAAATGTACTAATTGACATTGTGCATCTAATCCTATCCACTAACGTCGTTTCGTCCTAAATCATCCTTCGGTCTGACCATTTAATCAAATGCCCTTATCTGATTAAATTTATAAATATCCCTCTCTTAATTAAATAAATCAATTATCTAATTAAGTCACCTCTTCTCGATAATTAAATTAACCATTTTGATTTAATTATCCTATTTAATTAAATAATTAATTTTATTTGATTAAATCTTTTAAGTCTATCTATTCAATTAAATAAATTAAAACCTTATTTAGTTTAATCTAACATCATCTCTGTTAATTAAATAAATCATGAATCTTTATTTAATTAATCTCTTAATCACATTCCTCTCATATTTGATTTAAATAAATCCACAAATTTAAGTCAAATAGGTCACATCACTTGATCCCTTCATTAAATTAATTAACCTGGATTAATTTAATCTCATATCATGTCCCATCCTCTAGCTTTTCCCACTTGCACATGAAAATAGATTTAATTGATTTATTAAATCTCTATTTTCCTCAACAAGGCATCTTTTAAGGAATATTCTTCAAGTTTGAATTCAAAATCTATGTTGACATGTACATCCAACAAGGCATTTACTCCATCTTACATGTCCTTTTCCTTGAGCCAAATGGCATTCAATGCATTCTTTCTTCCCTCTTGCATGTCATTTCAACAAATTCAAAATTCAAAAAATATGCATTTATTGGCACAATCATCAAAACTTGCACATCCTCCATCCACTCGCAAGTTGACAAGTGGAACTTTGCTATTGGATAATTCTTAGTCCCACATTGTGCTATTTTGGGCATGCTTTCAACTTGTCAATCTATAAATAAGAGGCTAATCTCCTCATTAGATCCATCCACAATTTTAGTAAACTTACTATGCTCAAATCATTAGCAAATTTCATCCATTTCATTTGAGTTCTATAGCTAGGTTATGCAGATTTTATCTTGGAAGTATTCATCAATCTTCATCAAAGTGGACCACTCTTCATCAACACATCAATCTTGCATCATTTGGAGTTGGGAAAGGGCCAATTTTCACATCAAATTGGCACCAATTCCCTCAAGAGATTAGGAGTTTACATTGCATTAGAATAGGATTTGATATGCCTTAAGTTTATTATGTTCTTCATCTCATTTATTTTCCTCTTTTTCAATCTAAATGAATTTATTGAGGAATCTACATTCTAACCTTGCATTTGAGCTAATTTGTTGATTGGTTTCTTGTGTTATTACAGGTTTTGGATTTAGGTTCACAATATCTAATATTAATATATATATATATTATATCTACAAATATACATATATATTAATATATATAATTATATTGATATGATTACTAAAACTTTACTTTCCAATTAAATATATATAAACATATATCAATATAATTATATATATACATTGATATATACATATATAAATAGATATGTATATACGTTTACATTAATGTAAATATATACATATATATATATATATATATATATATAACGTATATATAATATTAATTTAATATCCATACTTAAAGATAAGTATTCTCATATTAATTGATCAATTTATACACATGAAGTGTATATATATGTCATATTTGTCCAATCGATATTCCCATGTAAATGGGTTATCTGTTCATGAGCATGTGTAGATAAATCTATGTATACTCATGCACACATATACACACTTGTATGAGTTATCATAGACATGTACATATATACATATATGCATTCTATGTATATACTTTATTGATTAAAATATGAACATATGAGGAAGAACTTTCACTCAACATAAAGACTCAATCACATATCCACAAATAGGAACATTTAAAGACTTAAACCCCATACCAATAGAAAACATACTCAAACCCTGACAAAAGGTTACTTACCATAATTTCCCAAACTATCTTAATTCAACTAGACCAACTAGGAAGTGAGTTTTTGCATGCTCAATTAGGCACATTATGGTTACCATACCAAGTTCTTCTCCCGAGTGATACTCCCACTCTCTTCCGGAGGTTCAAATCTACTCCTACATCCAACTTAGTACATCACAATAGTAGTTAGTTGATAAAATTATGTTCACATGCATCATATATTTTCATCTTCAAAACATTATTAAATATCAAATTGAATTAAGCATTCATTCATCATATTTCCATCAAGATTTATACACAAAGCACAATCATAAATATATTAAAGCATTTCAACCCATCGGAGTAATAGTAAATAGGTAACATCACAACAGGGTGTATCATATTTCCCCCTTGTGAATCATTGTCTCTGATGATTATTAAGTATCAAACATGAACATAACATAAAACATAAAATATAACATTATAAAACATCATTATTTTTCAAGAGTTTTCAAAATCTAGCAAGACTTGAGGAAAATTTTGCTTCTTCTCAGCATAGTCTTCCCAAGTGGCAAAATCTTCTACATATTGATCCCACTAGAGCTTGCATTGCAAAACCTCTCTATTAAGTAAGTGAAGCTTATGTGTTCTAAGCACCTTGAGAGGCTCGATTGTTGCCACTTTTGAGTCTTGTACATATAAAGCATTCCAATCAATAACATGGTCATCTGCTGGAAGGTACTTCTTAAGGTACGACACATGAAAGACATTGTCCTAGAAAGAGCTAGAGGCAAAGAAATTATATACACAATAGGGTTGACTTCCTTGAGAACCTCAAAAGGACCTACATAATGTGGAGCTAGTTTGGATGACTTTCTTAACTTTATAGAACTCTTGTGAGGTTTAAATCTTAACAAAACCTTCTCCCCTACTGAGAAATGTTTGGGTACCTGATTGGAATCTGCATAACTCTTCTACCTAGCTTATACTAGCCTCTGCTTAATAATACCAACTTGCACCTCTATTTTTTATAACATTTCTAGCCTAAGGCATATCCTATCCTCTAGCTTATCCCAGCTTATAGGAGTTTGGCACTTCATGCCATACAATGCTTCAAATGGATCCATCTTGATTGCAAAAGGAAATGAGTTGTTATATGTGAATTCAACCAAAGGTAAATAATCCTCCCACTTGTATTAATGATCCATGCAATACATTCTCAGTAGATCCTCTAACACTTGGTTCACTCTTTTAGTTTGACCATCTGTTTTCGGATGATATGTTGAATTTATGTTCAACTAAGTCCCAAGCAAAGAAAACATGGTTTTCCAAAACCAATATGTCACATGATCATACCTATTAGAAATAATCTTCTCAAGAATTCCATGAAACCTAAATACCTCTTGAATAAAATTTTGAGCTATAATAGGAGCTCCATCAGTTAGATTCCCTAGTATAAAGTGAGCCACCTTTACAAGCCTATCCACCACTACCAAAATGACATTGTTCTTATTCCTTGACATTGGAAGACCTTGCACAAATCCATGCTAATTATTTCCATTTACTTTATGGAACTTCATGAGGATAGAAAGACCTACAGGGAGATGATGTTATGCCTTAACCCTCTAAAATTCTAAACAGCTTGCCACAAATCTTACAACATCCCTTTTCATTCATTTCCAAAAATACAATGGCTTTACATCATCCAACATCTTAGTCACTCCGGGATGTCCAAAATATGGTGTGGCATGAAATTCTTTCCACACTAAATTCCTTAATTCCATAGAGTTAGGTATGTATATTCTTCCCTTAAATCTTAGAAAACCATCAGGTTCAAAGTGAAATCCCTCATACCTTGGGTCTTATGGATTATCCAAGAGTTCTTGCTTGACTTGTTCATAATATTCTTCACCCTTGGAATCTTACAACACTTGACACTTGAAATCTATTTGAATTGATATCATTAAGGATATATGCCTCCTACGACTTAAGGCATCTGCAACCCAATTCTCCTTCCCATTGATATAGTTGATATTGAAATCATAGTCGATTATCAATTCTAACCACCTTCTTTTCCTTGCATTTAGATTCGGTTGAGTAAATAAGTACTTTAGATCGTGATGATTTTTCTATAGTTCAAAAGGTTTTCCCAACAAATAGTGTCACCACATATGTAATGCATGAACAAAAAATGCTAATTCCAAATCATGCAAAGTATAATTTTTCTCATAAGGATTTAGCTTCCTTTATTCATAGGCTATGACTTTCCCATCCTACATCAACACTCCACCAAAACCTTCTCTTGAAGCATTGATGATGACTATAAAATCACCATCTAGATTTGGTACTTTCAGTATTAGAGTTGTGGTCAACTTCTCCTCAAGTTAATCAAATGTCCCTTGAAATTTCTCTGTCCATTCAAAATTCTTCCATTTTCTATGTAAGGAGGTAATGGGAAAAGCTATTCTGGAAAATTTTACAACAAAATTTTGATAGTAACCAACCAAACCCATAAAAATTATAGCTTCTGATACATTCTTAGGCACTGGCCATTCAAGTAGTACTTTTATTTTTGTTAGATCAACTACAATCCCATCAGCTAAAATCACATGAACTTGATATTGCACTTCCTTATGAAATAAATTACACTTAGAGAGTTTCCCATACAACTTATGCTCTCTCAATCATTGGAGAACAATCTCTAGATGCTAGAGATGTTCCTCTTCATTCTTGAAATAGATAAGAATATCATCCAAGAAGACATACAAAAACTTGTCCAAGCAGTCTTTGAATACATTATTCATTAAGTTCATGAATGTTGCAAGTGCATTCATTAGCCCAAAAGGTAGGACCGTGAACTCATAATGGCCATACCTAGTCTTGAAAGCTATTTTGAAAATATCTTCATCCTTGATCCTCAGTTGATGATAACTAGATCGTAGATCAATTTTTTAAATATTACCACTCCTCGCATCTGATCAAAGAGATCATTGATATGTGGCAATGGCTACTTATTCTTTATCATTTCCTTATTAAGAAAATTACAATTAATGCACAAGTGAAATGTTCCATCCTTCTTCTTCAAAAAGATTACTGGCACTCCCCAGGGTGAAACATTGGGTCTAATCAATCCCTTGGACAATTATTCCTCCAATTGAGCTCTTAACTCCATTAATTCTATTTCCTTTGAAAATATTTCCCTTCACTTGGCTTCTTCGAAACTTGATTGGCTTGCAACCAATTAAACTTCTTACAATTCTTATCATGATTGTTCAAGATAGATTTAAGCCTTTGTTCTTTCTTAATGACTTTCTTATACACCAATTCCATGGTAGCAGGACGATGCACATCTACCTCTCCACCTATTTGGGCATTGAGGCCCATGATTAAATTCCTTATGTGAAACTTCCCATCCTTTTGGTACAAGGGTACATACCTTAGGAGTCAAGTGAATTTTTCCCAATATTCATTAATCGAGGAATCTCCTTGCCTCAAGTTTTTTAACAAATTCACTCCAAGTAAAACTAAAGGAACTTAGCCCAAGCTCCATCTTTTTATTCATCCACCAATTGGATTCTTCTCTAGCCAATTAGAAATTTCCCCAAATGGCTTTAGTTATCTCAGAGTAATTCCTAATTTCAAAATACTTTTCCATTTCTGTGACCCATGCCTCAGCCACATCCCCACTAGTACTTCCTTCAAAATTTTAAGGAGTAATCTTTCTCATATGTCAAGATAGCTCACTAGGAAGTTATTTATTTTTTCCTCCCTCCGATCTATACTATGACTCATCATCCTCATGTTCACTAGACTAAGTACGATCATGGGAATTTTCCCCATCATCATTATTAGGAACTTCTTATTCCTCCCTTTCTTTTCCCCTTACCTGTTGCTCAAGGTTTCATATTCTTTCTCTTGTCTCATCCATCATGGCTAAAATATATTCCCCTAAATTTTCTACTCCTCGGGCTACTTCTTGGCTTCCCCCAAGGTTAGTTCTAGTTCTAACCATTTTCAATAGGAAAGTTTACACTCAGAGGTTTCATTTTCAATTAGATTCTAGGAATGTTTGTAACATATCATTTAAAATATTTCCAAAGAATGAACATTCATATATACAAGTTTAAAAGAAGAAATTATACACATTTTTTCTGCCAAAACATGATTTTCATTTATATCAATAGGATTTCAATATCTTATCATTTACTTGGAATGACTATTCAAATAGTCTAGGGGAGAGTATCAGTTGGATTCACTCTCTGATACATAGATATTTGGGGTATACTCCTATGATTTTTGTTCCCATACATTGTCAAAAGGGAAATAACCCTCAAACCTATCCTAAAATGCATAGTTCCAGGGGACATATCTCTCTGATTCGCCACTTGAGGCTATTACAATAACTTTCACCATAGGAAGAACAAGAGGATCCCTAAATATCATAGCAATATTAACACTACATTTCACCTTGGAAAGGGATAAATAATATGACTTGGTAGGAGAGATAGGAGGTACATAGTTAACAACCTCACACATCCTCCTCTCTTGATTGATGCAAGATAGAGCATGACTAAAATTCTCAGTGCATTGTCGTAATTGGTCCCCTTTATGGTTCAAATAATGGCTTCCCTTTCTTTCTTGGCCTTTAGGTAGTGATCATTACCAATTACTGTCTTCCTTATAGTCATCTTGAGATGCACCATCTTGGCACAAGAATTCCAAACATTAGACTCATATAACGTTGGATGAAAGCATAGCGAGCTTATAGGTTCTAGTGTTGAACTTGGTAGACTTGATACCATGTGTAACATAACCATTGTTCTACCCATTTTTTTTACTATGGTGTACCCACAAGTGAATAGTTTATGCTACTAACATTATTAGCATTAAAAAATTTCTTTTCATATGAATAACAAGATACACATTTGAAACATAACCATTTCAAATTTCCCATTGCATAACAAAGAATCATTTCAATAATTCAAGTAATTATTTCACATTACATAATTTCATGATGATATTTCCCATTACAATTTCTCAATAAGAATAGAGATACATGTTTACAATCATAGCTTCCATGAGCTCAATGGTATATATATATATATACAAATAGAATACAATGATCTAGATGTCCCTGATATTAGTGCATACCTCCTAGATGCCCCCATCACTAGTGCATACATTTGAGGTGTCCCCAAACTGGCACTACATCCTCAAATCCTGGTCACCAACTATATGAGGGAGAGCATCACTCAAGTGATTTTTCACCAACCATGGACTTACTATGGTCCCCTACACATCGACCTAATTGGTAAGATGTCCCTACCCTTCGACAAAGAGATTGTTTTGGTAACCCCATAATCCTGACCTTCCTAAGAATAGTGTTGTGTCCTACATATCTAGAGCTAACATAAATTGGATACAACCTAATGTATGACTTCCCTACCTAGAATACAATCATGGATCATAGTGAACTAACAATGTAAACAATGGCTACTTACACTACTTTGGCCAAAGAATTCAACACTCGGTACTTCGAGTGTGAGTCATCTATCCACCCACCCTTAGGATCAATTTGGTATTGACCATAAACATAACACACATTCAATCTAAGATGAAGACATAACAAATTGTACAACAAGGTTATTCCCTTAACCATGGATTACCCTAACCCCATAAATAACCAATTCTATAACAAACGAATTAACCAGGTTACACCTTTTCCCATGGATTACTCTAACCCTAGGTATAGCCATGCTAATCGTACATGCACACATAATAGTGGCAGCCTAGGTTACCCCCTTTCCCATGGATTACTCTAACCTCAGGAATAACCATGCTAACCTCTTATGCTCAAAATGAAATTTTCATAAAAGAACTATAAGATAGAAACATATTCCACATTTAACTTTTCATGCAATATCCATATAACTAAGTTCATAAGAACAAGCATATCATGCTTCAACATAACGAACTAAGTATAGTTCTAATAGCATTAAATCCACACATGCTTCAACATAATATATATGTATTCTCAAATAAGAGGGTTTCACTAATTCAAGACTTAATCAAGAATCACACAAGATTATTCCATACTATGAAATAACTAAGTTCATAAGAACAAGTATATCATGCATTCCAAAATATATATTTTCCCAAACAAGGAAATTTATAATCAAATAACCTTTCAAACATAAACAATAGAGGAATGGAAATCAGCATGCCTAGATTTAAAGTTCCAACTAATAATGTTGCTTTCCAACCTACACAACCATGATTGCTACTTCCCCAATGTTCAACTAATCTCTAAACTCTAGCCTCCTCTCAAGAACTCTCAATAAACCCTAATTAACAAACAACTCTCTCTCTCTCTAGATCTCACCAAAAACTCTCAAAATAATGTTTTCATAGAAAATTATATCATAATAACAATGAAGAATTATGAATGGAAAAGTGTAACAAATGGTAAAGAGAACACCCCTATTTATACTAAAATATGAGCATCATAATTCTACAAATAAGCTATAAAATTTTCCACAACTCTAACTGCAACCAAAAATGCATCGACTTAGCTAATATGTGGTTGATTTAAACTCTCATATTGCAACACATAAAAATCCTCTTATTTTCAAATTTATAGAATGGATGAGTCGACTCCTTTCTTGTGACAACATGACTCTTTTACTAAGTCAAGTTACAATGGCACATTACTACGGGTTTCCTATTTGATTTGAAAGTTGACTACCCTTACACATTTCTTCCATCTTTACATTCATTTAGTTTCATGCTTATCATATGGTTTTACCTAGAGATATGGTGCATGTATTAGAATTTTATTGGTTCCCACTTTCTACAAATTTTGGTGTCACCTTTCATTCTTTAGCACCCTTTTTCATGTGTAGTAAAGACTAAGTCAACAATGTTTGAAACTATATTTACTTTCACTTGCAATGTTTGAATATCACTTACTTTCACTTATGTGTAGCACATAAGTCTTTTAACTTATTCTCCCTATGCGTTCTATGCACAACATTAAGCTTTGGCCATTGTATATATGGTAGCGCTATGATAATGCACTATGCTCATTTCAAAGCACTTTTAATATATATCAAACAATATAAATTATATTTATTGTATCTATAACATATACATATACATATACATATATATATATATAAATATATAAATATATACATATAAATATATAAATTATATCCATATGATTGCTAAATACATTACTTTCCAATTATATATATATAAACATATATCAAAATAACTATATATATATACATTCATATATACATATATACATATATATGTATATACATTTACATTAACGTAAATATATACATATATATTAATATATATTACATATATATAAATATATATTACATATATATAACATTATTTTAATATCCATACTTAAACACAAATATTCTCATATTCATTGATCAATGTATATACACAAAGTGTATATATATTTCACATTTGTCCAATTGATATTCCCATGCATATGGGTTATCTATTCATGAACATGCGTAGATACGTCTATCTATGTATACTCATGCACACATATATCACATGTATGATTTATCATTGACACATAGATATACATATATATACATTCTATATATACTTTATTGATTAAAATATAAACATACAAGGAAGAACTTTCACTCAACATAAATATTCAATCACATATCCACAAACAAGAACATTCAAATACAAACCACATACCAACACAAACATACTCAAAACCTAACAGAACGTTACTTACCATTTCTCAAACCATCTTAATTCAACTAGACCAACTAGGAAGTGAGTGAGTGTGTGCTCAATTAGGCTCATTAGGGTTACCAGACCAAGTTCTTCTCCTAAGTGATACTCCCCCTCTCTTTCAAAGTTTTGAATCTATTCCTGCATCCAGCTTAGTACATCACAACAGTAGTTAGTTGATAACATTATATTCACAAGCGTCATATATTTTCATCTTTAGAACATTATAAAATATAAAATTGGATTAAACATTCAGTCATCATATTTCCATCAAGATTCATACACAAAACACAATCATAAATATATTAAAGCATTTTAACCCATCGAGGTAATAGTAAATAGGTAGCAACACAACATGGTGTAACATTCATGGGTGCTGTCACAATAGTGGTTTACAATTCCTGAGAGGAACAAATTTTAGCTGAAATCACATATTTTTAGAAAATATAATGATTTAAGCCTTAAAAAGTTCCATTTGAAGGATTCCAATTGAAGAGGGTTTGATCAAATCACCTTAGATCAAACCTCCTTGGATAGAACCTCGCTAGTTTTAAACTATACCTATAAATGCATCTCCTTTACACCTATCAAAATGCTGATAAAAAATCATTTTTGATTTAGCTTTTGGGGGATCAAATGAATTCATTAAAAATTTATTTCAAATGATTATGGTATTCCTCAGAACAAGCTATCCAATGAATATAATTTTAATATGTTTTGGTTTTGTTATGTATTTGTTTTTTAAATTTTATTAAACATAGGTTTTCATCGAAAATGAATTTCTTTGTTCTTCACATGTGGAAAAATAGAAGATTATCAAAAAAAATTGAAAAATATGAGTGCACCAGATATTGAAGTCCTTGATCCAACAAAAAAAATAAAAAAATTGACATATACAAAAAAAGTTACTGCTAGTTATCTTACTGTGTGTCGAATTGTAATTTGTTTGACTTTGAAACTTGATTAAGGAAAAATATTCAATAAAAAATATCTAACCAAGTGGAAGCACTAGATATCGGAGCTACAAATCTAAATTTGAAAGAATTAGAATTTTATCCTTCATGGAAAAAAAGTTATGCGTTATACGGTGTGCGTCACTTTTTAAAAATGTTGTTTTCTGAAAAAAATCAATTTTCATGGGAGATGGAAAAAGAAGTGTAATTTGATTCCAAAAACTTTGAAAAAAATATTTTTAGAATCTACAAACAAAATTTGATGAGACTCTAGTTTGCACCATCTTCAAATTCCTCACGGTTTAGCCGCTATAGGTGCCCGAATGTGAAGATTTAGTTAAAAATAATAATTTCAATGTCTAGTTTGGACAAAAATTGTAAACCACTATTATGGGATCACCCTCATAGTAGTAACAATTTGTTCCTTGAAGAGATGAAAAGAGATGAAACACACAATAGTCCCTACCTTTGAAGAATTGGAATTTTTTTTGGAAATGATAGTGTCAAATCTACTCATGGCTTCAAAGTAGTAACAAAGGTTGTCTTTATACAAAATATCCCAAGCCTCCAAGTTATTCTTACTATTCTCACTATTGGAGGGTTTATTTTGAATAAGTTCATCCCCCATGTTGGAGTTGAAACAAAACTTAGAATTCTAGATAAAGTGGTATCAAATGAAATATTGAGCAATAGTGGTCCTATACTCCAAAATAGGGATTATGAGAATAGAAAAGGAAAATATAATATATCTTCTCCTCACTTTACCATTATTGTCATAGTTTTAGAGAGCTTTATCACTCATACCAACAAGACCATTTAGGCCATCCTCAAGAAATAAATTAATTAGGATTTGGTGTATCATGATTAACTTGAATGCTAATATGATTTTGAAGGGAATGGGAATCATTCCAAGTTAAGATCCCTACAATGTGGGTGCTAAATTTGGTTAGGGAATTCATTGATCTATTCCCTTCCCTATAGGTGTCTTGAACTTTGATATCTCCAAATTTTCCCATAATTTTTTCTCATCTATAATCTCTTGATAGGACCAACTAGGGATATCTTTACATCATATCTCATCAATTATATTTTTGGAATCCTACTATAATTAGTTTTCTAGACCCTTTTCTCTTATCCATCATAATACCTTGAAAGGTCATTTCCACTTCAACAAGGTTACGTGATTCAATACCTAAATTCTCAACAAATACACCAATCACCTATCCACTATCATCCCTTATTAAACCATCCCCACCCACCTAAATCAAATTACCCTTTGTGGAGACACCAAAGTCTCTAGCTAGCATGGAGAAGAGACTACCACCGTAATACTTCCACCAAAGGATGAGAAAAAGGGGACTTCCAACTGTTAGTAATACTTGTGACATTATCTTTCCAAACCCAAGAGAAATAAAAGTTAACAAGGATTTTTTTCCTAACTTTCTAGGAATAATTATAGTGGATATGAATATGATTGATACTCTTTTCTTCATGTTCACACAATGAGCATCTATTCACAATTTTGAAAACCTCTTTTTTTGGAGGTTTTCAATAGTCAATATTTTCTTATGAAAATAGTCCACCAAAAAAGGTTGACTTCAGGAACAATTTTATGAGCCCAAATATTCCTCCATCTAAAGGAGTCATTATGAGAAGCATCAAGTAGGTTAAATCCATAATTAAAAAAGTAATTTCTTGAGTTATTAGTTGTCCATGTTAATTTACCCTAAAGATACCTTCTATAAAACTTGTGGCTAATTATAATATTCAAGAGTTTAAAGGTAACAATATTGATAGACAGATCAAACTAGTTGGGGTAAATATTCCAAATTTATTGTCTACCATCCCATATCTAGTGATCCTTAACAAAGATGACCAACCTACATTTTAGATCAACTTAAATATCCAATCAAATAGGGTGATACTCTAAGGGTATAGTATACAACCAAGATTCTTCTTAAAATATAACTTGATCTATGTTTCCCACTTAACATTTGTTGCCCATAGAGAGAGTAGACTTATACTTAACAATGTTGTTCTAAATGTTGGATCCATTCAACAAATGTTAAATTTGAATAAGGAGAATCCCAACTATCCACTTTAATTATTTAGCACGAGTGATGTTTAACCATTATCTATTAGTTTAATAAGTTTCCAACCAATCTTAGCTAGAAGGTCATTATTTATTAATTTAATCTTTTAATGACAAGAACACCTTTTTCCTTAGGAGTGAAAACTGAGTCCCAAGCAATGAGAGAATTTTTCGTTCTAATACCAAAAACAAGGGGAAAGCATCTGCATTTCATCCACCTTCTTATTATAATTCATTCTAAGGAGCCTGAATAAAGAAAAAGATACACTCAGAGAGTACTGTATGGAGCTCCTCAAAATGACCCTTGTTCCTTACCCAAGTAGCATTTTGTAAACAAGTTTCTCGAAATCCATCTTAATAAGGTTTGTTCTAGGGAGTTTCTTTGATGTCAAAGAGGCAGAACAAGAATCTTAGTGGCATGAACAGCATCCATTTCGAGGCAGGCGCAAGGGCAGCCGCTGGACGCTCCAACTATCGAATGCAGTTGAGTTCATTCTCCATTGAAGTCCCCTAAGAAGGATCATATCATCCAAAAAAATTTGGTGGGAACATGGTTTGAGGGGGGAGGTTGGACTAAAACCTTTTAGCTTTCCTTTATTGATGTTATCCACAATATTTCTACCCAAAACCTCAAGTAATATGATGAATAAGTAGGGGGAGAGTGGGTCTCCTTGTCTTAGACCTCCCATATATTTAAAATTAACTCGAGGGATCCCATTTATAAAAATAGATAAAGTAGGGTTAGAGGAGCATTTTTCCATTATATTGAGAAATTTGTTTTGGAAGATTAACTTGGATAGGACATTGGAGAGGAAATACAAGGAGAATTTATCACAGGTCTTGGAAATGTATAAATTTAGCAACATACTTTCCATATTTATTTTCTCCATTGAGTGGAGAGTTTCATGAACCATTGGATAGCATTAGTTATTTTCCTACCAGGGACAAACCCTTTTTGATTGGGGTTTATGATTTTGTTCAAGGTTGGATTCTCAAGAGAAGTAGCTTCAAGAAAACCTTGTATAAATTATTACACAAGCTAATAGGTATGAATTCAAAAAAATTATTAGCTCCAAATCTTTTGGGAACCAACACAATAATTTTTTCCTTCAAATTTTCTCTAGAGCTAAAGAATTCTCTTATAGCT
>VDFB02112510.1:269910-303003 GCA_007258455.2 Sequoia sempervirens | reverse complement strand
GCGTGTATGTAGGGAAGACTGCAAAGTTGACAATAGTCACCCTTAACTTATTGTGACCCTAATTTATAGCAAAAAACATGCCAAATTTAGGGTTTTTAAACATGAAAGTTGTTAGGGTGATTTATGGTGATTTTTTCACGATTTTAACCAAAAAAAAAACAATTTAAATGTGGAAAAAATCATGAATTTCAATGATTTTTTTCCAATCAATGGTTTGCAAAAAATCCTAAAAAAATCGAGGAAAAAATTAGCAACCTTGAGGATTTTTTTAAAACCACAAAAATTGCAATTTTTTAGGCTTTTTTCTTCTATGATCTAGTGCAACCAATATGATAGCACAGTAGTATTATTGTTGAAGTGTCAATGAAGCCTTGCTAGTTATGGATGACAATGTATATATCCCTTGGAAGGGTATTGGACAATCAAGGAACAAAACAAAGGCATGATAACCACTGAAGATAGTAACTTTGTAGGTAAGAAAGGTAGATATGAATTTTTGTCCCTAGCCAACCATTTAATATCAAAGAATGCATGACAGGTTTATAGGGATGGTTCTGAGAAGTTTCAGTCATTTAGGTGAGTCAAAAGGTATTCATTCAATGGTTAGGATAGTTCTTTTTGGTGTTGACATAAGAAGCATAGAGGTTAATGAACTAATAAAGAAAAATCTAACCAAGGAATTCTTTAATAAAGGTTTTGAAAAATACTTAATGACAATAGTTTTGAACAAGGACAATTCACAGTCCTAACAGAGTGTCGAGGGATGGAGAACAAGGAGGCAATAACTTTCAATAACCCTACTAGGTAAGGTTGATAACTACCACCTAGTGTATGACAGTCATTTATGACTGTGTATATGAATGATAGTAAAATAAAGGTCAATCAAACCATGTCAAGTTTGGAGCCTCTAGGTACTATGTGCAGGTTTTATAGATATGGTTAAGATGGTGTTGTCAATGCTTTCCCCATGTGGGAAATGAAGATCTAAAGACTTGTTTGGTAAGGTGACTATGGAAAGGACTTAGTAGTGTCATTATGACATTAAGGATCGACAATCCTTTGGTCATTCCATGAAAAAATCTATGAAGAGAGTTCATAGATAGAGCTAAAAGATGGGTAGTAGTTGATGGAAAAAATTTCCATGAGAATAGTCACCTACCTAAAGGACTATAGTGAATATAGCAATCTTATGGCTAAATGGCAATCATATTTCTCATGACTGTCATAGAAGAAAACATAATAGAAAGGAGAAATTATAGTCATAAAGCTATAGTCATGCCAATAAAGTGTTAGTGACCTAACGAAGAGGCACTAGGACATATGAAGGGTAGAGTTGAGAACCATGATAGTGGCCATGAAAATCTTGATAATGAATAGTGGCCTAAAGCACAAAATTTTGTGCATGCAGTAGTTAAAGGACAGTCATGGGAGTATTATAACCATGAAAAGACAAAGAAGCCAAACTTAATAGGGAAGTCAAGCAGCAAATCAGATGGGACAACAAACTATCATATTCCTTTGTTAATTTTATGACAACATTAAAATGCATGAGAGGAAAATTAGATGGAAGGGACATTAGGCATGTGAGGTCTTTTCATCACTCTCAAATCAACAATTATCATGAATTTTGTGTATAAAAATATAGGATAGTGCTAAGCAAAGTCATATGATAGCCAGCATTCTTAATACATGGTCAAATGACCCTAATGAGATGATCCTTGTCTGGACTAAAGATAAGTGAGAGGTTTCGTAAGTGCATAGTCAAAGGTTAAGTTACCATATGCATTAAAGGGTTGTTCAATAGCACAAAAGAAATAAGAACTCAGGACAATCAACAATCATATTCACATAGTGGACAAAGAGAAGTACTCATGAATATGGTTGATTGAGGCCATTAAGATTATAACCCCTATTCAAACGTTGTCAAAACTGACCTATGAACTATCAATCTAGAATGGTTCTATACCTATCTTATGGAGTAATCTTTTGATTTGAAAGAGCTTGTGTCATTTTTCATTTTTCAAGGTGAATGTTGAATTGGAAAACCCTTGTTTACATTTCCAAGAGAAGTAAATAAATGACTATCATTTCATAATAGGTATGTTCTTCACAGTAGGGAAATCAAATGACTATAGGTGATAGTCTTGATATAAGACATATTGCATGATAGTGGTTTCTTCAAAAGGGACACACTAAAGAGTAGTTATTAAAAGAACTACAAGGATGAGTATGGTTATAAAGAGTTTTCATAGGTTTTTTGAAAAATAGACAATGACTTGAGTGAACTGTGTATAGATTGATGAAGAGTGATTGTATCATAACATTTGTATAGTCATAGAGTGGGACAATCCTATGCAAATAAAGAATAGACCATAGTTTTGTAGGGTAGTTCAAGGGAAATAATGACAATGAGTAAAAGAGCAAGAAAGGTAATACATGGACAAAAGATTTTTCAAATTATATCAACTTAGATATTGATAGCTGTTGTGAAGGAATCAATCTTTCCTTTGAAAATATTGTGAATCAAGCCACCTCCTTGGTAGATGCAGTGAATCTTATCCTTGGTTTTAGTGAGAATGTTCAATTCTTGTCATGTACAAGACCACTTGTATCCTATCTACTCCATGGATCTCATTCCAAATTTGGAGAGGTTTGTTGTTGATCCTATGCAATCAATATGCCTTGATGAAGCTAGGAATCCATTCATCCAATAGCACATTTGAATACCTTTCATTGATAAGCCATATGTTATGTGAAATATTTGAGAGGGGCATTGTACAAGATTGATAACAGTAAGGTCAATCTAGTGTCAATTGGTGTAGTAATATAAAAAGGGTATAAAAGAAATCACAGTCTCAAATTGATTGAATTAACATTGAACAACCATAATGAAAGGAGCACTAAAGATGACATTTCATGCAAGACTATAAGAGCCTGACTTTTTGATTTTATGGCCTCAAGGCATACATGATCCTTGTGTTTTTCTATTAAAGGATCTCTTAAATTGAAGGTTTTGGAAGTAGATCATAGCATGTTTCAAAGGGATTTTTGTGCATGGAGATGTCAATAAGGAAATATGAAGACAATCCATAAGTGACTCAGAAAGGATAGTGAAAAGCTACAGTTTTTAGTTCAGTCCATGAAAGACATTGACATGGTTAGAATAATAGTACGGTCAATGGTGGACAAGCATGAAAGGGAGAGATTTGAAATGAGATTAAAGGCCCTTTAAAATCCGAATAATGGTTAGATACAATAAAATAACCAAAGGAAAATTTCCCTATCATGGTATCCATGCCAAAAGGCTAATGCAATAAAAGGACAGAGCATGGACAAAATTTTACTATGCATTAAGCCTAAAGAGTATTACTATGCATGAAACCTTCCAAATGATCATTCATAGGGCAGTAACCATGAAGATAGTGATGATTGACTATGGGATAGAGGGAAGAGTTTCAAAGTTAAACCAATGGCAGACCTCGAGGATAGCAATTGAAGTCAATAAAAGAGGACTTTGGGTTGAGATATTTAATAAAATAAATGAAGACAAATAAAAAATATGGACTTTTTACCCCTAAAAGACCTTATACACCTCCTTAAGGATTTTGGCTATTTCAAACTTTCTTACACATGTTTAAAATTTTAAAGAAGGTAGGTGGCAGTAGTTTAAAATATTTATTGTCTAAACAAGGATCAGTTGCAAGCATCTAGGAAGTTTTTGATCAATTTAGAGGTATTTATGAGTAGTCAAATACAATTGCACACATGACCTATTATTATGCACAAAGTAGTTGAGGTAGTTTGGTAACCTGGATAGCAGGTTGAGGGTATTTAGGAACCTTCTAAGGAGCATGTTCATTAAAGGAGATCAGAACAACTAATTGTACCTATCTTCTATGCCACCTTTGGAGCCTTTAAGCAAAGTCACAACAAAATAATAGTTTTCAATGCCCAAGGAGAGCTTTGACATTTTCAAACAGCTATGACACATGTCACATGTTAATTGCAAAAGGTTACTAAGAACTAGTAAAGGCTTGTTCGCTAAATAGTACAACTTGTTTCATCCTTAAACAATTCTTTTCATTTTGGAAAAGCATTGTAAACTTGACTAAAGTTTATTTCTGGTCATAGAGACATTGTAACTCAAATTTTTTAGTCTTGAGATTGAAAATAAAAAAACTTTGTAACACATTTTTGAAGCAAGAAGCATATTTCAAACTTATGCAAGCAGTAAGAACTCCTTTTCAATGAAATTTAGTGATTATTGCTTTGTCAATAACTATTTTCTTGTGTGTATGTAGATGATTGATGCATATTTCTGTGATTTTTATGTGCAAATCCTCCAATATGTTGTCTCATTCAAGCACCTTTTAAACTAAAAACATGTCTTATATAGGTCAAAAGTTATGTAGCTAAGATTTACACTATTAATTTGTGAAAACATACTTAGTTTTCCTTCTTAAAGTTGTAAACATTGCAACTTTCTTGTGAAATACTTATGCATTAGCATGTTAGACCTTTGAGTTGTGTGAAAAGTAGTTGAATAACTAAGATATTATATGTCAAAACAGAAAAAAGCAAGTTGTAAATATTTAGGTGCATCACCCATATAGGCATTTTTAATTCATGTAATCCTTCTATCCTTTTCCACCAGCAAAGATAGTAGTTTAAGTTAGGATAGGTGAACACCAAGAAAACTAGCTCACTCTAGAGGTTAATTCTCACATCCTGATTCCACAATCAGGAGATTTATCCCATGTTTCACCAGTAGGCTGAGTTTCCAACTTAGTAAGGGTGCACTATTTGGTGATATCAATTAGTTATGCAATGTGAAGTAATGCTTTGAGTTTGAAAGATGTGCAATGCAACGTAATCAATAATATGAATATAAACTACAAAATCTATATTTTACAACCAAATGCAATTGGTAGTTTCTCATGCTTATTAGTTATACAATGTGAAGTAATGCTTTGAGTTTGAAAGATGTGAAATGTAATGTAATCAATGATATGAATATAAACTACAAAATCTATTTTTTACAACCAAATGCAATTGGTAGTTTCTCATGCTTATTAGTTATACAATGTGAAGTAATGCTTTGAGTTTGAAAGATGTGCAACGCAATGTAATTAGTGATATGAATATAAACTACAAAATCTATTTTACACAACCAAATGCAATTGGTAGTTTCTCATGCTTATTAGTTATACAATATGAAGTAATGCTTTCAGTTTGAAAGATGTGCAATGCAATGTAATCAATGATGAACATAAATTACAAAAAAATATTTTTTACAACCAAATGCAATTCACAGTTGTTCCTACTTATTAGTTGTGCAATGTGAAGTAATGCTTTGAGTTTGAAATATGTACAATGCAATGTAATCAACGATATGAATATAAACTACAAAAATCTATACCTTGTTCGAAAGCACCTACTTTACGCTTTTAGCCATACCAGCAAGATAAAATACTTTGGTAGACATGTATGAAAAATGTGCTGGCATAGACAAGGAAATGAATTGTTTGGAAAAATGCCTCAAAGAAATGTGGTCTCATGGTGATGGAATGCCATGAAAAGCCATAGACATTATCATGGCATTCCATCACCATGAGACCACATTTCTTTGAGGCATTTTTTTAAATAGTTCATTCCCTTGTCTATGCTACCACATTTTTCATACATGTCTTCCAAAGTATTTTACAACCAAATGCAATTGGTAGCTATTGCTCGTTATTAGTTATGCAATGTGAAGTAATGTTTCAAGTTTGAAAGATGTGCAATGCAATATAATCTGTGATATGAATATCAACTACAAAAAACTATTTTTTACAACCAAATGCAATTGGCAGTTGCTCCTACTTATTAGTTATGCAATTTGAAGTAATGATTTGAGTTTGAAAGATGTGCAATGCAATGTAATAAGTGATATGAATATAAACTAAAAAATTCTATTTTTTACAACCAAATTCAATTGGCGACTACTCCTACTTATTAGTTATGCAATGTGAAGTAATGCTTTGAGTTTGAAACATGTGCAATGCAATGTAATCAATGATATGAATATAAACTACAAAAATCTATAGCTTGTTTGAAAGCACTTATTTTAGGATTTTAGTCATAGCAACAAGATAAAATGCTTTGGTAGACATGTATGAAAAATGTTGTAGCATAGATAAGTAGTGAACTATTTAAAAAAATTCCTCAAAGAAATGTGGTCTAATGGTGATGGAATGGCTATGGCTTGTCATGATATTCCATCACCATGAGACCACATTTCTTTGAGCCATTTTTTAAAATTAGTTCACTGCCTTGTCTATGCTACCAAATTTTTCATACATGTCTACCAAATCATTTTACAACCAAATGCAATTTGCAGATGCTCCTACTTATCAATTATGCAATATGACATTGGAAAACTCATAGAAAGGAGCACAACAACAAAGGAAAATATGCAGCTAATGGAGAAAGGGGAAAATTACATCCATAGCCAAGGTCTTATTGAATGGAACAAGAGGTAGATTGTAGCCAATCATTTGTACACTCATTGAATATGACAATTTGTTGCATAATATAGGTAGTAGGCAATTGCAACTACCACAACTCATTTTTCCACTGCCACAGTTTGTATTTTGTCTCTTAAGAGTGTTTCTAGGATAAATATAATGTTCTTAATTCATCATTATAGTGGTGGTTTCTATGATAAATATAGTGTTCTTAATCATTTTGATATTTCCAAATCCACCTACATTCTAGCCAATGTAGATTATATCAATTTGTTTGTTTTTAGGTCATTTTCTAAAAAATCAAATGAAAAAGAGTGAATTCCACTAACCATGATGGAAATGGAGTACTATAGGAAATGCATATGGAATATATAAACATTTTTGTGTTAAGTTGAAATCCTCTATATAATTTTACAACAATTCATCTAAATTATGTCATGATTTTTCATTTTTTCTTCAAACTCCTAAAAATTTAACATTTTTATGCTACTTCCATCTTATTCAATGTTGAATTCTATTTAAAAATATTATGATTAATAAAATAATGAAAGGAATGGTCTATATTGTCAAAAATAAACAAAAAACTCAATATAAGCATTTCAATTCTACAAAAATGAATATGTTACCTGAGATAATAAAATGTGATGTAGAAAATTCAAATTATATTCTTCTACATTGAACAAGTAGATTGGTGCTCAAAAGGTGATGGATCAAGCATAATATGGTACCACAACAAGTCAACTACATAAAAAGGAATTTTCTTGTCAGATGAAGTGCAAAACTAGATAGAGACAGTGAATTGTGAGCCTGTATCATGGGTCAACTCCCTCTTGTACTATTTTTGGAACTTACCATATTTAGTGAGTGCCAAATGTGTTGCATAACAACCTTTCAATTTGGAAAGCACCAAATGTGATGTTTTGAGGCTTTGTAATTTGGTGAGTGCCAAATGTGCTATATAGAAAATTTGTAATTGTGAAAGCCTTGACCCTACACAAAGACTTACTAAGGGGAGAGAAAAGAGTGGGAGTGATCTAGTATAGTAGCAAGGGATGGAGGGAGATGTTTAATTATATTTACTGATAATGAAAAGGATAAGAGAGAAGAGTGGGAGAGACCTAGAGGATTAGTAATGAGACAAAGAGTGAGAGATGTAGCTCGGCCAAGAAGGGATGGAGAGGAAAAGAACCTCAATCCTTGTAACCTCAGATCCTCTACCCTTAAACCCTCAACCCTCAACCCTAATCTCTCAACTCTATACCTTAGACCCTAATCCATCAACCCTCTCCCCTCCACCCTTAAACCCTCAAGCCTCAAGCCTCAAGCCTTAAACCCTTAAACCCTCAACCATCAACCCTCAACCCTACTCTCTCAACTCTATGTCTTAGAACCTAATCCCTTAACCCTCAACCCTTAAACCTTCATACCTCATCCCTCAATCCTCAACCCTCAACCTCTACCTATCCCTCTCCCTCACTCCCTCTCCCACTCCCACTCCGTCACCATCTCCCTCCTCCTCACCCTCTCGCTCTCAATCCCCCTCTCCCTCTCTCCCTCTCCCTCCCCTCTCTCTCCCCCCTCTATCCCCATCCCTCCTCTCTTTAACACCCACTCCCAATCCCTTGCCCTCTCCCTCCCTCTCCCCCCCCTCTCTCTCTCTCTCCCCCTCCCTCTCCCTCCTCCCTCCTCCTCTCTCCTCCATTCCTCTCCTTCTCTCCCTCTCTCTCCTTTCCATCTCCCTCTCTCCCACTCCCACTTCCACCTCTATCCCACCCCATCTCCTCTCCATTCTCCCCTATCCCCCTTACTCCTCACCCCACCCTTTCCACAACTCCTCACCCTCACCCTTCTCTTTGCTCCTACCCCCTCCCACTCCAACCCAAATCCACCCTCCCCCCCTCCCTCCTCTCTCTCCCTCTCACCACCCTCTCTCCCCCTCTCTCCATACTCTCTCCCACTACCTCTCCACTTCTCCCTCTGCCACTGCCAATCCCCCCTCTCTCTCTCTCCCTCTCCTAGTATCTCTCCCCCTCTCAGCCATTCTCTCCCTCCCCATCTCTCACCCTCTCCCTCTCTCTCCCACTATCCCTCTCCATCTCACTCCACCTCTCCCTCTTCATCTCCCATTAAAACTTCAACTCTAACTCCTTCTCCCTCCCCCTCTTTTCCTCTCCCTCTCCCCCTCCCATTCACACCCCACCCCACCTCCCACTCCCTCCTTTCCCTCCCCACCTTGGCCCTCCCTCCCTCATCCTTCTCTCTTTGTAACCCCTCTCCTCCTCCCTTTCCCCCACCTTCTCCCCACCTCAACCCCTGACCCATCTCTCTCTCTCTCCCTCTCCCTCTCCTCTCCCTCCCTCCTCTCTCCCTCCCATCTCGCCCACTCCAACTCCCCTCTCCCTCTCCCTCTCCCCTCTCCCTCCCTCCTCTCCCTCTCCCTCATCCTCCCTCTCCCCCCACTCTCTCTCTCTCTCTCACTCTCCCCCCTCTCTCCATCTCTAATTCCTACTTCCTCTCCTCTCCATCCCCCTCTACCTCTCTCCCTCCCTTCATTTCCCTCTCTCTCCCCTCTATCTACCCCCCCTTTGCATCCCCCTCCTAGTCCCCCCCTCCAACTCCCTTTCCTCCTCATCCCTCTCACTCTCCCTCTCCCTCCTCTCTCTCTCCCACTCCCACTCCCTCTCCATACCCCTTTCCCTCTCCCTCCTCACTCTCTCTCTCTCCATCTCTCCCTCTCCCCTCTCTCCCTCTCCCACTCCCACTCCCTCACCCTCTCCCTCCCTCTCCACCCCCTCTCTCTCCCTCATCCTCTCCCTCTCCCCTTCCACTCTCTCCCCCTCTCCCTCTCCCCCCTCACACCCTCTCCCTCATCTCTCACTCTCCCACTCCACTCCTTCCCCTCTCCATCCCTCTCCCTCTCTCTCCCCCTCCCAATATCCCCTCCAAATCCCTCTCCCTCTCTGAATCCTAGTCCCCTACTCCTCCCCCTCCCCCACCACCTCCTCCACCCCCATCCCCTCACCCTACCTCCCTCTTCCTCCCCTATCCCTCCCTCTCTCCCACTCCAACTCCCACTCCCACTCCAACTCCAACTCCCTCTTCCACTCCAACTCCATCTACCTTTGCCTCTCATGTTCTCCCCCTGCCCCCCACTCTCCCTCCCCCTCTCCAAATCCAGCTCCCCATCCCCCCCTCTCTCTCCCTCTTTGTCCCCCCTCTCTCCCTTTATCTCCCCCTCCACTCTCTCTCCCTCTTCCTTTCCCCCTCTCTCCCTTTCTGCCCTCTCTCCCTCTCCCACTCGCACTCACACTCCCTCTCCATCTCCCACTCCTCCCGTTCCCCATCCCTCTCCCTCTCCCTCCATCTCCCTCTCTCTCTCACTATGAATCCCACTCCCACTCCCTCTCCCTCTCACCCTCCCCACCTCCCTCCTCCTCCCCCAACCCCCTCCCACTTTTCCCCTTTGCGTTTCTTGACTGGTTCTGGAGGAAAAAGAAGGAAAATAATGTAGAATGGAGGTTGGGTGAAATCTCTCAAAAGGTCTATGCTCACTTGGGGAGGTAAGTCCTCCTATCTATATATTCTTGGATTGTTAGTGTCGACCTCATGAGGATTTGAATTAGGAAGTAGGTTTTCTATTGGTTTCCTTGTTTTTTTTTTGAGCATGCCATAGCTTTAAGATTTCCTTGACCTATTGTATATTGGGTATGGCTGTGAGTTTCTTGTTTTTGGGGGTGTAAGGGAGTTAGGGTCCTAATGGTTCTCTTGGCTTGGGGGTATGGTGAGAGCCTTTATAGCTCGATGACCAATTAAGGTTGAGTGGAGGGATTTATTTCTCCCATTGACTATTGGTTATCAAGTACACAAATTGTAGCAGGTAGTTCACCTTATTTTTCTTTGCTTAGTAGTTAAGAGGATCTTAGAAAAAAAATAAACTGAAATATACATTTGTATTTTATTTGTAACAAAAAATAATAGGGCACTTCCAATGAGAGAAATTTGTACTATAGCTATTTAGTAGCAAATTGTTAGAATTTACAGTATACCCATATATCTGGGTGAGATATAATGTGTTAAAAAAAATACCCAGAATGAAATAATACTTACAGTATACCATCAAAGGAACCAATAGAGTTGTGCAAGTTTGGTACGGGAGGAATTTTTATGCTGGTAGCATTTTTGGTTGTCATAATAAGGAATATACTATCAACAAGATTTAGGGTATATGCATCTCTTCACATGATTATTTCTATCCTAAATGTAATGGTTTACCTGAATAATGCACATAATAGCAATGAAGAATGAAAAAGAAAAAAAATGTTGATTTGGCGTAAGGTTTTAAAATACCAAGTTGGTCCCTTTGGCACTGCAATGAGTTATGCAAATTCAAGTGTAGAAGTAAGTCTTCCTTGGATAAAAAAATATTTGTAAACCATGATAAAATATATATGATGAAATGTCAAACATAGTAACAATAATAACATGTTGTTTATGGCTGTTGGACAAAAAATGTTTTCCTACAGTATGGGATGTTGCCAGGTTCCTCACATCCTGTAGAGAATAAACAAAGAAAAAAAAGAAACATAATGTAATAGAATGGATTTAGAAAGGATTAATCTAGTACCTCGTTTCCTCGGTATTCCTCAAGCCACTACTTACTCATCCAACCATTTGATCTTACAATATCTACAAAAAATTTAGGCAGCAAAAAAAAAAGACAGTAATTGTATCCATAAGTTCTTGGTCGACGTTTTGACTATTTCCAGTAGTTTGACTTTTTTCAGCACCCTAGTTCATTCCAAACTTCCATGCACACGTTTGATGAGATTTGGGGCCACTTCCATAGATCCTCCTTGAGTGGGGTTAAAGTCATGCATTATATCACTTCTTTTTTTTGGGTTCAAAAGATCTTGAATGTCAAAGCATATTTGTTGGGATATTTTTGAACATTATGGAAAACCTAAAATTATAGAGCATCATTTTTTCCTGGCTTCACACCATCTATTGTCCAATCTATTTATTTCTCTTGAATGGTGTACCTTCTTTAGCATCAAATGGTCATACAAGTTGACAACTCATACTCATCATGCATAACACTTGATTTTGTGTATCATGGGAAATAATTAGTTAAGAATTTTGAACCAATTTCTTCTATTTTTGTTCATATTTCTTCAACATCAAGAACATATCATTATTATTTTACCAAGAAAATATCTTATTTACTTTAATACATGGATACCTCCATGTTATTCGTACATCTCTCCATGCTATTAAACATCTGAAATTGTGTAGATGGTTGGTCTAAGTCGGAAAGACTTGTCAATCCACATCACTAAGGTTAGCATCACACCTCCTTTTTACCATTACAAAACATTTCTTTCTTCCACTTGTGCTTTGATTTTAAGGTCAATGATTTCCCAAGAGGTATGGAAAAACATAGTTTTCCCAACCACAATAGAGAAATTAAGCTAGTGATCAAGTAACCATTGTTATAAGGTCTCCATATTTCATTTTGCATTCATACAACACAAATGAGAGGTTGATTAAAAAAATTCATAATAAATAAAGTTTTGATTAATGCTAAGTTGTGTAGTATGGAGGCAAAGTAACTTGGGTGTGCTTCACATAAGCACTCCAGTTAGCTATGTAAAAAGTGGCACCAATAATGGAGTGTAAGGCACTTGTGAATAGATGCCCTTATTAGCAGGATAAATTACATAGAGTGAAATGGATATATATTAGTGTATTTAAATGTCCCTAATGTTTAATTAGTTTCATCTTGAAAATTGTGATTCATCTAAATTGAATACTTAAATTTGTTTCATTGTTTCATTATATATAATTGCAAGGAGAAGAGTGGCATATAAATAAAATTCAATTTGTAACTCAATACAAATTAGCATAAAGATGTATGATCTTCATATTTTAGTTATAATAGTGAGACCTTCATTTGTTTTTACAATAATTTTTTTTTTCAATTTTAAATCAGTGTAGTCATGAATAAATATGCATATGGTGTTGGAGTATGGAAAACATTGAGAGGGGGGGTGAATCAGTGTTTTCAAACAAATTCAATTGATTTATTTTTCATAGACTTATGCACCCAGTTTCTTTTTTATAACTTAGAAGTTCAAATGCTAAAGTTAACCCATTCAGATAGACAATACTAAATGCTTGATAAATAAATTCAATTGTTGAAAGATACACAAGACTGAATGATAAAACATGAAGAACAAATAGACCACAAATAATGAGAAACCATAATATAGTGATTTTATGAGTGGAAACCCTTTTATAGGGAGAAAAGACCACTCTGAAGGGTCATTTTATTAGCCTCACTGGAAAAATTGTAATCTCACTGATTACAGCCTCACTGGGAAAATACAGCCTCACTAGAAAAACCTTCATTGCTTAATGACCAATCTCCAATGAAATAAGAGATATAACTTCAGGGGGTTACCCTGTTTCAGTACAGTCCAAGACTTTGTTCCTCTTTCATACAATCAATACTTGAATCTACTTGCATACATGGATAACATTCTCTCTACAAGACTCCACTCATCTTAGCAAATAAAAACAAGGTCTAATCTAATTTAACATATCATTTCATTTCTTGAATAATTCATTTAGATTTGAAACACAAGAAATTTCAATTCTGCATCAGATCATTCATTTTTGTTCATATGCATGATAAAACAATAAACTTTGCAGAATCATTAAATCATCTTACCGAACCTTGTACCATGCGCTCAAGTTACACCTTTATAGTAATAAAAAAAACTTGATTGAAGTTCATCAAAAACTTCCTTTCATGGTGGTTGATCACAAAAATCCATGTTTGTAACCGATTGCAAAATTGGAAAACCATCGAGCATCAATATGGTTTCATAACTGTGCAAAAAACAACTTCAAGTTTCTGTCAAAGTCAGCCATCAGGAAGATGGTGTTACAAGAGTTCAAATTGTAGAGCCTTAAAAATGCATGATTCTATAGAGTAAGAACCACCATTTTAGCCTACATCAATAGAGCTATTCTAATTAAAAGCAAAACCAGAAATACAAATTTAAACTACAAAAAAAAATAATGCTTTTAAAAGAAATCAATCTCCATTGTCTCCCTATCACCAAGATCTTTGTTTATGCATTTGCTCTCAGATTTTTATGAGCACAAAATGCAATAAAGAGGCTATGGTGAATGAGAAATGCAAGCAAGATGCAAAGATCATATGAGTATGTAAATTTGTGAGCAAAATTTGTGAGAGGGAAAATGAGAGGGAATCCCACTTTAAATAGGAGTTCTTTGAGGATGGAGAGGGGTTGAAGATGAAATGTGGGATAAAAGATGTGAGAGAAGTAAATGCCATTATCCCACATTGATGGGTTAAATGTTATGCATGAGAGTGAAAGTGATAAAGGGATATTAGATTAAAATGAACCTAAATGATTAAATATGAATAAAATGATTTAAAGATGCTTTACTAAAATGCAATATTTCATGAACGATTTATGCAAATGATATGATTAATATGCAAGTTATGATAATTAGTTTATTGTGAAATAATAATAAATGACTATGATAATTGATTTATTAATGGGGATGAATATGAAACAATTATGGATGATAATGATAATTAATTTAATATGGAAATGATGTTTATGAATTATTATACAAATGGATTATGATTTATTATGCAAACAGGTATGAATGATAATGCAAATGGACATGAACGTTAATGCAACAGATATTGAACGAGCATGAGATGGTTCAATGATTTGATGAAATACATGAATAGAAGAAAGTATTGAATGAATTGATTAAGTAAATAATAATATCTATTTAATCAATAGACGAATATCGTTACGATTGTGAGGACAAATTTGAGTGTCTACATTTTGCCCCTCTTTGAGACAATGCAACTTGTCGCATTGTTTCAAAGAAAAAGATTGATCAACTGATACATGCCCCAAAGATATCTTGGTAAGGATTATGATAAGAATGATATGCCCCCTCAAGAGATTGATTGAACAGATTTTAAGAAGATTAATCTCTCGATAGATGTTTAGAAAGTGATTCGATACCTGATATTGCGCAAGTGATAAAGTAGTGATGTACATTTTGATGAAAATGCACAGTTGATGGGTGTAACTGAACAATTGATGGAAATGATCAGTATAGCCAGGTTGATGAGTTGATGAAGCTGATTGAGCTGATTAAGCTAATTGAGCTGATTAAGCTAATTGAGAATGATGCTTACACAAGACAAAGTGTTGCTATGATGTATTGACTAATGGGTTAAGGGGACATGAAATTTCGAGAATTAGGTTGATTGATTTGAGATTCGATTCAAGAGACATGTATCAATTGTATAAAGTAATCAATTAATTTCTTTGCAACAAGAAAGATAAAGAAAATGGAATGCAAGAAATGGTAGCTAATGAAGGTGATGAAGCCTCTTGTGCCTTTTAAGTGCTTTTATCATCATTGAGCTTATTATGTCACAAAATAGTATAAGTGTCTAGATAACATGAACATCTAGACGACCTGAATATTGTTTGCATTTTTATTTAGTAATGAAGTATAAGCATATAGGTATAAGAACCTTAGATGACCGAAATACTTATTGCATGGAAGACACTATCAGACAAGGAATGCTCTCATCCACATTAGACTCGTAGGTCCTCAATGATTTTAGACAACCATATCCTAAGACAAGTCATCATGTGAATAAGAAACAATCCACAAACAACAAACAAATGAACATGCCCCATCCTTACCTCTCTCGTCAAAGACAACCCGGAGAAGCTAAAAGACATGTCACCAAAGATAAAATCATAAAATAAGCAAAGATCAACAAACAAAAAGGGGTTATGCTTTGATGTAGAATTGATTCTTGTTATAGTTTATGCGGTTGGTTGGATTTGTAAGGTGGATTGACATATATGTTATAATGTTTGCTTGATTGTCAACACTTGCATGTTTTGATTTTGTTGAAGTTCAAAGCTATGTGGTGATCTGAAAGTGTCACTGTTTTTTGGAATTTTTGATTTTTTTTGGGATTTTTGGAATATTTGATTTTTTTTTTTGGGATTTTGAAATATTTGATTTTTTTGGGATTTTGGAATATTTGATATTTTTGGATTTCTTCCGGACATTTTATGATTTTTTTTTTTAACATTTTTATTTTTTAAGGACATTTTATGATTTTTTTGAATTATTTCAGGACATTTTATGATTTTTTTTGAATTTTTTCAGGACATTTTATGATTTTTTTGAATTTTTTTAGGACATTTTATGATGGAAATAGACAAGAAGATAGACAAAGAGGGTAGTTTCTCTGACTGCGAGATGCTTAGTATCTTAGCCCATAGCTAAGGTTAAGGAAATTCCCTAGTGAGGGATAGGACCAACCTAGTATGCGTGGCAAAGCGAGCAAGTGAGGGGAATGCCGAACAATTCACAAGCCATGGTGAGTGTGAAAAGGTCATTATGAAGTGGAGGATGAATGAAAAGATCAAGTAGAGCTTCAAAGGAAAGAGGAGCAAAGCCTCTACACATGGCGCCGATTTCTCGGTTTTCACCATGGTACTTGCTCAAGGCGCCATTGAAGTGGTTTTCACCATTGAACGAATGGATTTCTCTTTTCTTTTTTCTTTTTCTTTTTTTTTTTTGTATTTTTAGGACCTTTTTCCCTTTTTTTTTTGTATTTTTTCAGGACTTTCGAAAAGATTGTACCCTCTAAAGAATTTAGGTATAAAACTTACGAATGTGCATACTGTTGATGGGATCACTAAGCAATTCACCTTCTGGAGTAGATAACTGGTATGCCCCAGATCCATACATAGCAGTGATAACGTATGGACCCAACCAGTTAGGCTCAAATTTACCCTTCTTTTCTCTATCTTGTTGAGTGCGAGGATTTTCACGAAGAACAAGATCCCCAACCTCAAATGTACGCAGTTTCACTTTCTGATTATAACTTTGACACATTCATTACTGGTATGCTCTAAGATGATTGAAAGTAGTTTGTCTTCATTCATCCAATAGTTCCAACTCTTGCAAACAAGAAACTCGATATTCTTCATCACTGATTTGATTGCGCAAAGAAACGCACAAAGAGGGCAACTTGACCTCAATGGGAAAGATGGCTTCAGATCCATATACAAGGGCATATGGGGTAGCACCTGTGGGAGTACGGACACTTGTGTGATAAGCCCACAGTGCAGGATTTAGTTGAATATGCCAATCTCGACCAGCTTCATTGACCGTCTTTTTAAGAATTTTGAGAATGGTTTTGTTAGAAGCCTCAGCCTAGCCATTACCTTGAGGATAGTAAGGTGTGGAAAAATGATGTTGTATATGGAATTTTTCACAAAGTTTGCGGACATCTTGATTTTTGAACGAACGACCATTATCTGTGATGATGGATAGAGGAACGCCATAACGACAGATGATGTAGTTCAATATGAAGGTGGCTATTTATTTTCTAGTGATATGAGTGAGAGGAACAACTTCAATCCATTTCGTGAAATATTCGGTGGCAACGAGAATGAACTTATGACCATTGGAGGAAGGAGGATGGATCTTGCCCACGAGATCGAGTCCCCACTGATAAAAGGGACATGGTGTAGCAAGAGAGTGCAATTCTTATGCGGGAGCATGTATCAAGTCTGCATGTTTTTGACACTGCTTGCATTTTTTAACAAACTGATAAGCATCCTTTTCCATTGAAGGCCAATAATAACCCATACGCAAGAGTTTCTTGGCTAAGGTAGGACCGCTAGAATGTGCCCCACATATACCTTCATGTACATCTTGTAAAGCAGTTTTGACCTCATCGTGCTCAAGACATCTAAGTAAAGTACCATCGAGACCTCAGCGGTAAAGGGTATCAGCTAAGATCACATAGCGGGAAGCTTGACGGATAAAGGTTTTATGAGATTTATTGGATAGGTTTGATGGCAAGGTGTTATCTCGAAGATAGGTATAAATATCCCCATACCATTGGGAATTAGGACCAACAATGAGACAAATCATTTCAGATTGTGGTATATTGTAAGCAGGTTCCAAAAGAGGTTCTACCAGGAACTCACAGTAAGTGGCATTACGTGGCATTTCTACAAGTGAACCAATTGTTGCCATTGCATCACAACTCTGTTGTTATCTCGAGGAATCTGCTCAAAAGAGATTAATGTGAAATAGGCCTTGAAATCATCCACCATTCTTTTGTAAGGCATCAATTTTTCATCTTTTGTTTTATAGTCATCATTAACTTGTCTGATCACTAGTTGAGAGTCACCAAGAACATGCAACTCAAGGATCTTCCATTGCACAGCTATACGAAGCCCTGAAAGTAATGCCTCATATTCTGTAATATTGTTGATACATGGAAATTGTATCTTATAAGCTTTAGGTATACAATCCCCTTGTGGAGTGACAAAGAGAATTCCAGCACCAGAACCACCTTGTGTGAAGGAGCCATCAAAATATAAAGTCCATAGATGTGTAGATTCCATATTGAAGATTGATTCATCAGGAAACTCTATAGTAAGAGGATGATCATCTGTCATAGGAGCATCAGTGAGTTGATCTGTGATAGCTTTTCCTTTGATTGCTTTTCTTTCTATGTACTCAATATCAAACTCGCTAAGAATCATCACCCATTTAGCTAATCGTCCTGTGAGTGTTGCTTTGTTCAAGATGTACTTAAGAGGATCAATTTTTGCAATGAGATTTGTTTGGTGTGTAAGCATGTAATGTCTGAGCTTCTGTGATGCAAAAACTATAGCAAGGCATGCTCTTTCAATGGGACTATAATTGAGCTCGTATCCCACTAGAGTATGACTAATGTAATAGATTGCATGTTCCTTTCCTTCAGAGTCATGTTGTGCCAAAAGTGCCCCCAGTGCTGTGGTAGTTGTGGATATATATAGAAGTAAAGGTTTGTCATCTGTAGGAGGTACTAATACTGGTGGTGTCATCAAATATTCTTTGATTTCTTGAAAAGCTTGTTCACACTTGTCGTCCCATCTAAATGAAACATTCTTGTGTAATAGGTGCTGAAAGGGTTGACATTTATCTGCAAGTTGTGCTATAAAATGACGGATAGACTGAAGTTTACCTTGTAATGATCTCAACTGTCTGATATTCTTAGGCGGAGGCATTTCAAGTATAGCCTTTATTTTAGTAGGATCAGCTTCAATTCCTTTAGATGAGACAATATATCCAAGGAGTTTTCCAGAGGTTACCCCAAAGGCACATTTCTTTGGATTCAATCAGACCTTGTATTGTTCTAATCTTGTGAAAATTTTATCCATGATCTCTAGATGTCCTGCTCTGGTGTAGGATTTTCCCAACAAATCATCTACATAGTCTTCCAAATAGTTATGCATCATGTCATGGAAGATAGTTGTCATTGCTCGTTGGTAGGTAGCTCCGACATTCTTCAGCACAAAGGGCATGACATTCCAACAGAAAGTTCCCCAAGGACAAGTGAATGCTGTCTTAATTTGATCTTCAGGAGCAATTTTAATCTGATTGTAGCCTGAGAAACCATCCATGAGGGATAACATTTCGTGCCCTGCTGTCAAATCCACTATCATGTCAATGTTTGGAAGTGGGAAGTCATCCTTAGGACAAGCTTTGTTTAAATCTCTAAAATCTGTGCAAGCTCGGATGCCCCCATTAGGCTTTGAAACTGGTACTAAATTTGAAATCCAATTAGCATAGTCAACAGGTCTGATAAATCTCACATCGAGCAACTTTTGCAATTCAGCTTTTACCAATAGAGCAATGTGTGGGTGCATTTTTCTCAACTTTTGTTTAACAGGTTTTGCCCCTGGTGGCAAAGACAAGTGGCGCATTACTAGATCTGGATCAAGTCCTGGCATATCTACATATGACCATGCAAAGTTAACTTGTCTTTCCTTGTAAAACTGTATATGCTCTATTCTCTCTTCAGGTGTTAATGATTCTGCTAAATGAATTATCTTTGGTTTTTCTTCTGTGCCCAGATTTGTTGGTATTGTCTTCTCCACCAACATAGATGATTTTTCATGATATACTGCTAAGGGAAGTGTGTCAAGCCCTCCATCCTCAGGTGCCTCAAAGAGGTTTTCACCCTTGGATACGTCCTTTATTTTTACTTTTTTCGGGTCTAATAGTGCTGCAGAGCAGTTTTCACTAGAAGACCTATTTATATTTTCTATAATTTTACAACTGAAAGGCTTGGCACTCCCCCCAAAATAAGCCGCACTATTGAGTTCTATGATGAATCCTGCTTTATGATCCTCAAGAGGTGTGTCTTCTCGTGCTCCTAGAAAGTTTATGATTGCCTCATCATTTTCAAATACATCCAGTTGTGGTGGTCCCTTTTGATCGAAATCAATGAGTTCGGGGTGAACCAAGGGTAAAGAGTCATGATTCGAGTCAAGATTTTGAATGGATTCAAGGGTACAAATATCATGATCAGGTTCAGGGGTAGGGACACTATCATAATCATAAATGTCAATGAAGTCATTGATGGAACTTTCCTCATTTATCTTTGTAGCATTAGGGGACTCTACTTCCTTACTTGAAACACACGCGGTACTTAAGGTCTTATCTTTCTACGCATCATATCCTAAACCAGGGACTTTTTGTGTATGAGTAGGTTGTATTGGTTCCAAGATACCCTATTTCTGTAAGCCAAGAGGAATTTTACCATCATATCCCATTTGTTTCATAATATCAAATCCTTTACCATATTGTTCAACAGGTATCTTTATTCCAGTCTATTCTTTTTCTGTATCTTCATCTTTGTATAACCAGTTTAGGAGATCAGCTTCTTCTGTTTCATTATAAAGGGCTCCCCATTTTTTGAAAGTAGTTGATTTACAAATCACTATGGTATTTGCATCTGATGTGGTCTTAGTCATTTGTGGTTTGCCATAGATGTGGGGAGATAAAGGTAGCTTTCCAATGCAAAGGGCATGATTCAAGGTATATTCTCCCACTCCTTGTTCTTTTACCTGTATTTTGATCTCGGTTGCATTGGATTTTGAGGAAGATGCTTTTAAGGACTCAGGATCAACATATGCTTGGGAAGGAAATGCTTCACGATTGCTTGGGATTGTGATTTCAGTTTTAGGGCTTAGATTATGGCAATACATGAAAGGGTTTGGATCTCCTCGTATTGTGATTTCAACACCATTATGGGGGAATTGAATGCACTGGTGGTATGTAGAAGGTACTACTTGCATTGCATGAATCTAGGGTCTTCCAAGGAGGATATTATAGGTCAGTGGAAGATCAAGGACTTGACAAACCACATCCTTTACCATAGGGCCAATTCTAATTGGTAGAGTAACTGATCCTTTAGATGAGCGTTCCTCTTCATCATATGCCTTTATGGTAATCTTTTTACTTGGATCAACTACATTTTCAGAGAACCCTAATTTTGTGATCAATTCTTGAGTGCAAATATTAAGGCCTGCTCCTCTGTCTATCAAAACTCGCTTGATCTTAACATTATGGATGAGGACGTCAATGTGTAAAGTTGCATTATGTGGTTGTCGAAGGGATGAATCATCATTTTTAGTAAAAGTGAGAGTATGAGGAGAGGTGATGTGTCCCACCATAGCTTGGAATTGATCTACATGTAGGTCTGTAGGCATTGTAGTAGTAGCAAGCGCTTTATCTAAGATAGCTTTATGCTTAGGAGATAGGCATAGCAGCTCAAGTATAGAAATTTGTGCAGGTGTTTTTCCTAAGTGCTCTATGAGGTTGTATTGTGAAACGGGTGTAGCAGGTTTTGCATTAGGACTTTTAAGGGTAACAACGCCTTTGCGGGTAGTAACCTTGCAATTAGGTTCTTTTCCTTTTATGATGAAAGTGTTGACATAATTATTGACCTCACTGATGTTATGTATGGTATAGTCATACTTAGCAGTAGTATAATTTACACCATCACCAGATTCAAGAGCCTTTCCTTTATCCTTGTCATGCTTAGGGAGAGAGTTTTTAAACATCTCACGATCAGAGTTACTAGAAGGAGTGTTTCCATCAACTGATATCGTACCATCATCAATAAGGTCTTGTATTAAATGTCGAAGTTTATTGCAACTATTAGTCTTATGTCCTTTGTGTATATGATAGTCGCAAAAGTGATCTTCATTCCACCATGGGGATTTGACTTGTGGATTATATTCCTTTATTTCGGGTAGCGTTATAATATTAATTTCAAGAAGTTCTTTTAATGTGGATTCAAGTGATTGTCCCAATGGTGTAAAATTTCGTTTAGGGAAACTTCTTTGTTTTTCTTTTCCTTTATCTAAAGATAGACCTTTGAGATTGTAAACAGGGGATGATGTTTTAGTTGTTTTTGCATCGACAACTCCATCATTGACTACATTCTTGTTCTTAACCCAAAAAGGGGTCTTGTTGTTTGAATTCAATTTTTGATCTTTGTCATTATTAAGTTTAATAATTCCATCATCAATGAGGGTTTTTTCAATTCGAAATCCCATTTCTATGGCTTCATCAAAGGAATCCAAGCATTTGAGGCGAAGTTCCCTTCCGATTTCTTTGTTCAAATTTTGACAAAAGAGGTCAACCAATTCTTGTTCAGGAATTGAAAAATGTAATCATTTTGTTAAATGTCTCCATCTTTGTAAAAATGACACAAAAGATTCACCTTGTTTTTGTTTGGTGTTGAAAAGATTTGTCATGGTCACTTTAAGGTCACAATTGAAACTATAATTGGAGACAAATTTATCAGCCAATTCTTGAAAAGATTTGATGGTCGGAGCTAATCGTGAAAACCATTCCATAGCTTCTCCTCCGAGACTGCAAGGAAATAATCTCATAAGGTATGTTTCATCAGCTGCAAATTCCATGGTAGTGGCACAAAATTGTCTTAAGTGGTTCTTAGGATCTCCTTTTCCATTATATTTGTCAATTTTTGGTATGTCCCAATGGTTAGGAAAAGGTGGCATTGGTATGCTTGGATTGAAGGGATAAGACATATGTCTTCAATGCAAAACTTGTGAGTCGATGTTTTACTGTTCTTGAGAGTATCCAATTCTTGTCTTAATGTTCTAAGCTCATCCAAAATAGGATTGTTTGTAGGTGTAGGTTTTGATGTCTATGAAGATCGCTTGTAACCAGGTTGTAGATAAAAGGGTCTATGATCTTTAATCCTACCATCATTGTTTGTTTTGGGATTCTTAGATTCACTGGATTTAGGTTGGTCATTCATTGTGAGTAATGATATGTCAAAATCATGAGGCATTTTGATTCCTTCATCAGCAAGGGCCTTGAAGTATTGTTGTGGGTTACGCTTGACTACCTCTGTAAGAAGTTTAGTGAATCTATTATCGTTGAGAGCTTCATTTATGGTGGATTGTGTTATTTCTTCACTATCATTTTCACTTGTTTCACTAGTTGCAACACTAATGTGATCTTCCCCATCAAAGTCTTTTCCCCAAGGGTTCCCTTCTTGAAATATTTTTGCTCTTATTCTAGGGGTCATAGGTGATTTGTTATGATTTTCAATCCAAGGTAATGTATGAGACCTAAGACTAGGATGCAAATGAAAAGGATATGATTCTAAGATGGGATATGAAAAATGGTATGGTATGATATGACAAGCTAAGAATGAAAAAGCTAAAAGGCAACTCTAGGTCCAAAGTTGGTCATGATGTAAAGGCTTTACTTGTGCTATGATGGATATACACAAGGACCAATGATCAAGAGAGGGTACGTAGGAGATGATGGACTCCAAAAAGGATTTCCCTACTCAAGGATAATGGTATGTTTCCCTAACTCAAGGATGGTGAACCTCAAGTGATGTGGGTGATAGATAGCCAATAGTTTGATTTCAAGACCTAGGAAGAGTAGCCTAAGTGCAAGCTAAAGGTTTTATTTGATCGATGATGAGTATGCAAAGGGATAAATTATTAGAACATGCAAAGGTTAGGTGAGGTGGTCTTGATATGCAAAAAGGGGTTGAAAATGAAATAACTAGGTGGAATGATATATGTATGCAAGGACTATGTAATGTGATCTATGTATGCAAGACTAGGAACATGCAAGAACTAGGATGAAAGGGATATGAATATGTAAGGACCATGAATATGCAAGGACTAGTGGAAGGCAAGGATTGAAAGATCAAAACTAAAGGATGATGACCCCAAGAAATCTAAGTGATAGGTTCATGTGGGATGTTTATGTTGTTGGACCTTTTGAGGTTTGCAAAGTTTTAGATGTTGCAAGTTTCTAGGTGTGATGTTTGTTTGAGGTCGATTGTTTATGTTCAGATTTGTGAATGTGGTGAATACTGTTTGAAAATCTAGAAAACACTTGACAAGCACGATGTTTTGGTGTATGCAAATGCACATGAGACAAGCACAATCCTAATAGGCCAAGGGTTTGTATACTTGATATAGCCCACCGATATACCCTGAATTGGTGTTAAACACCTTTCCTTCTCGAGAGCAGATAGCTTAGAAGTTTGGTGGCATTGGCTCCCCTCCACAGCTCATTAACGTCATTTGAGCACACCAACTTCGGATTCTTGGGTCATCACTTCCCAAGAACTGCTATCTCTACTCAAGGGAGTCAGTAGTGAGTATCTTCGGGCATGATACTGTACCCTGCACTATACCAAGCAACGGCTGAAAATGGTTGGCTTCTAAAACAATAGGTGTTTAGTTAGGGCATCCGTTCGAGTGGCCACACATGGGGTGAGAGATTAATCACCAATTAGGTGGCACTCCATCCTGAAGAGGTTACGGTCAATAGGGTTTATGGGAGTACTACTCCGTCCGTGTGACACATCCGCACTTGTGGTACTTGAACTTTCCTCAAGCACCCATTTTATATCCCGGCTGGAAGTGGCTTGGCTTTATCCTGTTACCGGTCAAATCATCCCTTAAGGTGAGTACTTTTTCCCTTAAGGCAGACCCATTTCTAGAAATAATAACTATTTCTCTTATACCCAGGATCACTTGAAAGCGCAAGGGGAGAGGATACTTCGATTATTAAGTCGTGAAGGTGACAAAAAATAAGGTGGGTCTCGTTTTCTGATCACCTAGTTTTCACAAGGTGAGAGCATAATCACCTACCACCTTCAAGCACAGTCAGACACAATCAAGCACATGTTCATTTTAATGCCCCAAAAGAAGTGTTTTATAATCTAAAAGACAATTGGTTTCAAAATCATGTCTTTGACGAACGTCTTGCATCAAAATCTCATTAGTAGTTTCATGCCTCCTTTCTTTGACAAGCGTATGTTTTGATTTTCAATTCTTTGTCAAACGAACCTAGCAAGAGAAACCAAATTAACAAAATTAGTCACAAAACCAAAACTTGACCAAAATAAAAACTAACATAAATTTAAAGAAAAATTAATCTAGGAAAAAATAAATAAAAACAAAGCTAATCTAAGATAAAAAGCTAATTGAAAATTAAAAGTTAATCTAAATTAAAAATCTAAAGTTAGAGATTAAAAACTAATCTAGATTCAAAGTTAATCCAAATTTAAAACTTATCTAAGTTAGAAACTAATTAAAAACTAATCTAATTTAAAAGTTAGTGCAAATTAAAAACTTAAAAAAAAGTTATTCTAATTAATCAGAATTAAAAGCTATTCTAAATTAAAATTAATGTAAAACTAAAAGCCAATATTAAAAATTACTCTAGATTAGAACTAATCTAAAGTTAAAAACTAATCTAAGAATTAAAAACTAACTTAAATCTAAATCTCTAATCTAAATTCTAAATTAACTCTAAACTAAGAATCTAATTTAGAAAGTCAAAATCTAAAAAATAAAAAATAAACTAAGAATCCAAGTAAAATCTAAATTAATGATTTTTCATGATTTAAAAAATCTAAGCTAAATTAAAAAAGCTAAAAAATAAAAATAAAAATGAAATTTAAAATCTAATTTAAATCTACAATTAAATTTAAAATATAATTTAAATCTACAATTAAATTTAAAATATAATTTAAATCTAAAATTAAATTTAAAAGCTACACTAAGAAAGAAAAAAAAAGCAAAAAGAAAAAATCTAATCTAAATTAAATTAGTAACTAAAATCTAAACTACATTAAAAGAAAAAATAAAAATCTAAATAAATAAGAGATTAAAAACTAAACTAAAAACTAACTTAAATTAAAATAAATTAAATTGAACTAAGCTAAATTAAAATAAAATTAAAATCAAACTAAAAGTAACAAAATTAAATTAAAAATTTAAACTATATTAATACCAAACTAAAAAAAGAAAACTAGAACAAACTAAAAATGAATAAGAAGAAAATAGAATTGCATGTTGACAGCAGACACAGAAGATTGCAGCCTGACAGAATATCTCAGAATAGCCACTGCCCCATGAACTGTAATGATTGCTAGACCTGCACAGAATGCAAAATGAGCACAAAAAAGATGCAAAATGCAAAATGAGCACAAAAAGATGCAATTCTTTTTTTTTTTCAGAACACAGCTAATACAAAAAAATATGAAAGCATGGATAAGGCAAGCAAGCTGTTTGATAGAGGCATAAACAAGGTATGTGAATTGTTTGCCAATGTGCACAAGATGGTTTTTCTTTTCTTCTTTATTTTTTATTTTTTTCTTTTTTTGAAAAATATTTTAACAACTTTCAAGCAAATGCTACTTGCAGATATAAAGCCAAAGGCAGAAGAAACTTGCAAGCAAATGCTATTTGCCAAAAAAAAAGCTCTTCTATTGGTGATTAAAGCTTGCTTCAGAAACTTTAAAATGCAATGCTGTGTGAAATATGAAAAAAAAACAAACTTAAGAAACTTTCAAAAAAAATGCTATTGGTAGGTGTAAAGCTTGCTGCAGCAGCATCCTCCTTTTCTGTGCCAAAATGAAAGCTTTTAAAATAGTATAATCCTTTAAAAAATTTAAAGCATGAATATGAATGAGAGTTTATTGAAATAAAGCTTTTATTCACATCAGGTTCACCATTTTGTAGAGCCTTAAAAATGCATGATTCTATGGAGTAAGAACCACCATTTTAGCCTACATCAATAGAGCTATTCTAATTAAAAGCAAAACCAGAAATACAAATTTAAACTACAAAAACAAAATAATGCTTTTAAAAGAAATCAATCTCCATTGTCTCCCTATCACCAAGATCTTTGTTTATGCATTTGCTCTCAGATTTTTATGAGCACAAAATGCAATAAAAAGGCTATGGTGAATGAGAAATGCAAGCAAGATGCAAAGATCATATGAGTATGTAAATTTGTGAGAAAAATTTGTGAGAGGGAAAATGAGAGGGAAATCCCACTTTAAATAGGAGTTCTTTGAGGATGGAGAGGGGTTGAAGATGAAATGTGGGATAAAAGATGTGAGAGAAGTAAATGCCATTATCCCACATTGATGGGTTAAATGTTATGCATGAGAGTGAAAGTGATAAAGGGATATTAGATTAAAATGAACCTAAATGATTAAATATGAATAAAATGATTTAAAGATGCTTTACTAAAATGCAATATTTCATGAACGATTTATGCAAATGATATGATTAATATGCAAGTTATGATAATTAGTTTATTATGAAATAATAATAAATGACTATGATAATTGATTTATTAATGGGGATGAATATGAAACAATTATGGATGATAATGATAATTAATTTAATATGGAAATGATGTTTATGAATTATTATACAAATGGATTATGAATGATTATGATTTATTATGCAAATGGGTATGAATGATAATGCAAATGGACATGAACGTTAATGCAACAGATATTGAACGAGCATGAGATGGTTCAATGATTTGATGAAATACATGAATAGAAGAAAGTATTGAATGAATTGATTAAGTAAATAATAATATCTATTTAATCAATAGACGAATACCGTTACAATTGTGAGGAAAAATTTGAGTGTCTACACAAATCACAACCTTTGATCAAGTAAACAACAAGCATTGATATCTTTTGATATCTTAAACTGATCATATAAATGATAATCATAGAAACCTTTTGATATCTTAAAGCATAAAAATGTATATTTGTTAGGTCGATATTCCCTAGGGATGGGGGTCAACAAGCAATATACACTAAACCATTTGTATGAGAAACCCATGTAGAGATTTAGAATGTGCTTCAAATCACAAAACCCTAAGTACACAAACAACTTCAAGGAGCAAGCATTCAAGCAACATAATCATAGATTTACATACCTTAGAAGCTTGAGAAAGAAGCAATAAAACTAAGGTTTAAGTCTTTAAAAGAGATACCAATCAATACCTGATCCAAACTTTGCCATAGTTCAAAAATATGCCTTGAAGTAAAGCTTAGTAAACTACAACCGCTACCCTCTTGCATTCTTACATCAACATCATCACCATTTTCACACTAAGACCAAGCAGCTTTGTGCCCTATCGAAATGATGGGCAAACTAGTATCAACAATACACTAGTTATTGTATGAACCCTTTGATATCTTCACAATACTTTCAAGAAAATATATACTTTAATATATGATCCCATGGTCACCAAGGTTAAACTTTGCTATTTTTCTCAATAATTCTACTCTAACCATATCTAACATCATGCACCTATTAAACACCAAACAACATAGAATGAATATCAACATGAGAAAACAAGCTCCATCAACTGAACAACTGAAATATGGCCATATCTAACATCATGCACCTATTAAACACCAAACAACATAGAATGAACATCAACATGAGAAAATAAGCTCCACCATCTGAACAACCGAACAAGCAATATTGCAACCTTTGACATCAATGACAAACCATTCCAATGCCAACAAACTCCCCCTTTGGAATTGATGTCAAACCTATCTCATTGCACCTAGATTCTCTTCTCCCCCTTTGACAACAATAACAAAAAAATAATAAGCTCCCATGTTCACAGTTTCATCATTGAACTCACTGTCACCTAGCAAGAAGTGGATGTCGTCACACTGTTTCAAAAATATGTATGCAACCACATGTTGTCACATTGTTTCAAAAAATGTATGCTAGATGTTGACACATAGTTAAAAACCCCTATCAAAAAGATAATACCACCTGACAAGCAATCCAATGTAAGGTAGTCCAAAGTGCACTTCTCCCCCTAAAGTAGACATATGCAACCACAAAGTGCAAAGCACTATTATTAATCATTGTTTACTATCATCAAAGAACAAGGTTCCATCTATTTGCATCCATCGAACCACTATCATATATCTTTTTCAAACATACATGACAATCCATTATTAAAGTGTAGATGCAAAGCATTGTTATACATTTAGTAAAGTTGCATTGCATTGTCACCAAATATAAGCTAATTGCTCACTCAAGAAGTTATTTGTTATCAAAGAATATTGTCATTAGATTAGAAAAAGGTTATACTGTTATGCAATCATAAAAATCAAACCCATTGCATATATTAACAAAAACATGGCATCTATCCCCTTTGAGAAATACTGTGAAGCAAACAAGTCAAAAAGAACCATACCAGGCAAGATGCATAAGCACTGTCTGTCATGTCACAACTTTGTTCACTCAAGATCACTGACACTAGATCTCATTGTTATCAAACCCCTGGCATCATGAATTTGCAACATATCACTCAAAACAACGAAAAACGGATCACTATCAGTGTGATTAGGAACTGTCATCTGCTCAATTCAAAAGATAAAGCCAAAGAAAACATTATTTTGCAAGAACACATGAAAATATTGCAGTCCCTCCTCATTCTCCCTTATGAAGACAAAGACTTCAACTTGGTTTTACCTAGCATTGATATCATGTTGTGCTACATACTTTGTCATGTGATATACTAATGTCATGGTGCATGAAAGAAAGACACTGTACATACTACCCACAAAGAGAAAAAACTTGAAAGTTACTATTTATTTCATTGAAGGTGATTTACTATCTTGAAGGTGTCACAAGTCACTTGCTGTCAAAAGGCAATATATGTTGTTCAATGCATGTTGTCCAAGTAACCTTACTATCAAAAAGTTTAAGCATGATAAACCACATGATAAATCATGATAAACCATTGTCAAGACTAAAGTCATGTCCACACTCCATCATCCACTCTTATAAGCACTGCAACAAACAATAGGAGATGCAAATATATGCCCAAAAAACCATTCCATATGCATTGTTGCACTTGAGAAACACCATGCATACAACTGTCACTCCTATCAAACCAAACATGAGATTTTCTTGAGGAGAATATGAGCATCACATCATTTTCAAATACTTAATGACCATGCCATGAAAAAAAATAGAAACTATTAGACAATCTTCCAACCAAAGTGAACTATCACCAATAGATTCAAATCACTGAATATTGAAAGCACATAGAATAGCTACTCCATTGTGCATTCATTATGCAAGGTAACTAAAAATTCAACATGCCACTTCACACAGAAGGAAGACAACGCTCTATTGAGAGATCGAAACTATCATCTTGGTCATAACATGCCACTAGATGCATAAATGCATAAATCATTGTGCAAGATCAACAGTCCAAATCAATTATGATAGAATACATACCACTGTCATAGATGAATAGGAAACTGCACATGGCCTCATTGCTATACCACTTTCATCATTGCATGGTTAAAGCATGATTACAAACTCATTGCATAGTCAAACACTAATGATAAAGTATATGAGTAATATTGCACCATCTGTCATAAAAAAAATGGAGATTGTAAGATATGTTAGCATGTGATATCCAAATTTAAGCTTCATTCACTATCAAGACTAACTATCCACAAAAAAAGGCATTGTTAGCAAAAGCAAAAACCATTGTCAAAGCATGCATGTATTATGCACTGTCAAAGAAGCAATGTATATTGTCCAAGTAGAAACTATCCAAATATCCCAAACATGTGAAATAACCAAGGAATGAGAAAAGTATACAATGTAATCATTGCAAAACACTATGGAAGCATGATAAACCATAGCTATAAAGTGTAAGCATCATGAGGAAACATTACCAACTATATTACCAAAGTGCATTACCAACGGTCAAGTAAACAAGGGCAGCATGAGACCAATTACCACAAATTATCAAAACAAACCAATGCCATCATCAAGGCATAAATTTCAACCATCAAGATAACAAGTTAGACAATAATTTTACAGTAATTTTGTTTCAACCATTAAGACAACAATTTTAATCACCAAGGCAGCATGATCAAAGCAACAAGATACTTCTCCACTTTCAAAGAAAATATGCACTATAAATATGTATTGTCCAAGCAACTATCCAAGTGTATGGGAAAAAGAATAAAGTTGTCTACCAAACTGAGATCAAATGTTACTATCCTTTGATCAAATAGGAAATCAAAATGATGACTAAACCATTGTCACTCCAAAACACCAAACCACAAATTTTTTTGATCACTCCTCAATATTATGTATTTTTGTGTGGAGTGTTGTCACACTTGACAAACAACACTGTGATCATTGTCATTGGATACATACCTCCTTTAATAACTTAAAATTCAATTTCTAATGTTTCTTTGAATGAAAAAATGCTACTTTCTATTGCAGAAACAAACAACACCTCAAGACATTATGACTATCTTAAGTTTTATTGTCTCATGCAGTCCTAAAGTTGTATTGGAGTTATCAATCAAAATAAAATCGTTACTATACCTTTGCTACAATAATTTCTCAAAACAATACCTCAATATGCTAGATCAAGCAATATAAAATGAAAGATTTGTATAGAGCCACTCCATGGAAACCTTGTCCACATATTGATAAAAAATAGAGAGCAGTGAAAGTAAAATACATCTAATGAAGATCACTATTTAAGCACCATACTATTGATCAAGAAGGAAAGAGTAGAAGAAATATCACCATTATATTCAGAGATCTACCATTGGATAAAGGATAACTACTCCATGTTGTATTCTTATCACTTTGATACTTGTTGTTCCTTCTACCATGTCATACTGTTGAAGATCAATATGTTCATGCAAGAGCATCACCACTTTGCAAAGTACTCCATTATTGTTTTGCAAGATCATACTCCAATAAGTGAGATCACTTGATAGAAAGCAAAGCATAGTCAACAACTAAGATCCTAACATAGGGATGAATAAACTTTCACATATTGGCACTAAAGCTTTGAAGATACCATTATATACTATCAATAAGGGTAAGCTCCTATCAACATACAATCTCTTTTTCTATGGGGTTTGATTGATAATGCAATTATCATCTCCCCCTGCCTTTATGCTACTTTTTATGCACTTGAAGATGCATTTTGTGCATAAAGTATAGGCATAGGTTCTTTTCATTTTTTCTCATGTTTCCTTCTCCAAAATTTCTCAGGCTCTTTCCTTTTCCAAGCTTTTTCAGACTCTTCCTTTTTCTTGTTTGACATGTTTGCCCTCTTATTATGATCAGGTGGACTCACTAAAATTCTTCTTGTACAAAATTGTGTTGTATGTCCAAGGTTGGCACATTTATAACAAACTACATTCATATCTCTATAAAATGTAGATTGAATTCTTCTTCTACAATCAATTGCTTTATGTCCATAAGCATTACAAGAGTAACAATAACCATGGAAACATGAATAATTGTACATGATTTTCCTTGCCAATGACCTTCTTCTTAGACTTTTCTTGGGATCATAAACTCTTTTATATCCATCCTCATAACTGTTCTGATCTATAGGATTTTTGAAAGTAAAACTTGATTCTCCTTGTTCATATGCTGCTCCTTTTGACAAGCTTGTCAATTTCATTGGTTTCTTTGACATTGTAGCATCTTTGTTACACATTTCTCCTTCATATCCTATCCTAAATTCGTTTGAAAGATATTTTTTACTTAGCAACATTTTTTCAAACAAATCAGTGCTCTGCTCATTTTGTAGACTTCTTTTCAAATCTAGATTTACCTTCTCTAATTTCTCTCTTTTAGGGACAACATTTTAGCCTCTAACTTTTGGTAATCCTCTACTTTGGTTTGAAACTTCATGCAAGTGGCTTCTTCCACTTTTCTATACTCTTTCTTGTCAACTTTAGTTTCTCAATAATTTGATTAGATTCAATACACTTCTTCTTTAGTTCCTCAACAAGTTGATTAGATTCTTCATACTTCATCTTTAGTTCTTCTTTTTCTCTTCTCTCTTTCTTCAATTCATCTAAGGCAACAACCAATTCTCTTCAAGATAAAATTATGCTCCCTCTTCATCATTTTCATCATATGACTCATTTGCAACCTCCATGAACTGTAACTCATCTCTTTTTGCATTAGACATTCCTATATGATGTTCTTTAGAGCCAAGAACATTAGAAACATCATCAACTTTAGTAATGGGCTTCTCTTTCTTTTGATGTAGATATTTCTCCTTTCTAGAAAATTTATTTCTATACCTCTTGCCCATAGTAAGTATTGCACTACTAGGAACTCCCTAAGTTGGTTAGACTTTGTGCAAGGTTATGGATCTGATACCACTTTTTAGAGTACGAAAAACACTAAGAGGGGGGGGGTGAATCAGTGTTTTTAAACCAATTCAATTTATTTATTTCTCATAGACTTATGCACCCGGTTTACTTTTTATAACTTAGAAG
>VDFB02112510.1:225127-269810 GCA_007258455.2 Sequoia sempervirens | reverse complement strand
TCGACCTCATGAGGATTTGAATTAGGAAGTAGGTTTTCTATTGGTTTCCTTGTTTTTGTTTTGAGCATGCCATAGCTTTAAGATTTCCTTGACCTATTGTATATTGGGTATGGCTGTGAGTTTCTTGTTTTTGGGGGTGTAAGGGAGTTAGGGTCCTAATGGTTCTCTTGGCTTGGGGGTATGGTGAGAGCCTTTATAGCTCGATGACCAATTAAGGTTGAGTGGAGGGATTTCTTTCTCCCATTGACTATTGGTTATCAAGTACTCAAATTGTAGCAGGTAGTTCACCTTATTTTTCTTTGCTTAGTAGTTAAGAGGATCTTAGAAAAAAAATAAACTGAAATATACATTTCTATTTTATTTGTAACAAAAAATAATAGGGCACTTCCAGTGAGAGAAATTTTTACTATAGCTATTTAGTAGCAGATTGTTAGAATTTATAGTATACCCATATATCTGGGTGAGATATAATGTGTTAAAAAAAATACCTAGAATGAAATAATACTTACAGTATACCATCAAGGGAACCAATAGAGTTGTGCAAGTTTGGTACGAGAGGAATTTTTATGCTGGTAGCATTTTTGGTTGTCATAATAAGGAATATACTATCAACAAGATTTAGGGTATATGCATCTCTTCACATGATTATTTCTATCCTAAATGTAATGGTTTACCTGAATAATGCACATAATAGCAATGAAGAATGAAAAAGAAAAAAAATGTTGATTTGGCGTAAGGTTTTAAAATTCTAAGTTGGTCCCTTTGGCACTGCAATGAGTTATGCAAATTCAAGTGTAGAAGTAACTCTTCCTTGGATAAAAAAATATTTGTAAACCATGATAAAATATATATGATGAAATGTCAAACATAGTAACAATAATAACATGTTGTTTATGGCTGTTGGACAAAAAATGTTTTCCTACGGTATGGGATGTTGCTAGGTTCCTCACATCCTATAGAGAATAAACAAAGAAAAAAAAGAAACATAATGTAATAGAATGGATTTAGAAAGGATTAATCTAGTACCTTGTTTCCTCGGTATTCCTCAAGCCACTACTTACTCATCCAACCATTTGATCTTACAATATCTACAAAAAATTTAGGCAGCAAAAAAAAAGACAGTAATTGTATCCCCAAGTTCTTGGTCGACGTGGGGACTATTTCCAGTAGTTTGACTTTTTTCAGCACCCTAGTTCATTCCAAACTTCCATGCACATGTTTGATGAGATTTGGGGCCACTTCCATAGATCCTCCTTGAGTGGGGTTAAAGTCATGCATTATATCACTTCTTTTTTTTGGGTTCAAAAGATCTTGAATGTCAAAGCATATTTGTTGGGATATTTTTGAACATTATGGAAAACCTAAAATTATAGAGCATCATTTTTTCCTGGCTTCACACCATCTATTGTCCAATCTATTTATTTCTCTTGAATGGTGTACCTTCTTTAGCATCAAATGGTCATACAAGTTGACAACTCATACTCATCATGCATAACACTTGATTTTGTGTATCACGGGAAATAATTAGTTAAGAATTTTGAACCAATTTCTTCTATTTTTGTTCATATTTCTTCAACATCAAGAACATATCATTATTATTTTACCAAGAAAATATCTTATTTACTTTAATACATGGATACCTCCATGTTATTCGTACATCTCTCCATGCTATTAAACATCTGAAATTGTGTAGACAGTTGGTCTAAGTCGGAAAGACTTGTCAATCCACATCACTAAGGTTAGCATCACACCTCCTTTTTACCATTACAAAAAATTTCTTTCTTCCACTTGTGCTTTGATATTAAGGTCAATGATTTCCCAAGAGGTATGGCAAAACACAGTTTTCCCAACCACAATAGAGAAATTAAGCTAGTGATCAAGTAACCATTGTTATAAGGTCTCCATATTTAATTTTGCATTCATACCACACAAATGAGAGGTTGATTAAAAAAAATCATAATAAATAAAGTTTTGATTAATGCTAAGTTGTGTAGTATGGAGGCAAAGTAACTTGGGTGTGCTTCGCATAAGCACTCCAGTTAGCTATGTAAAAATTGGCACCAATAATGGAGTGTAAGGCACTTGTGAATAGATGCCCTTATTAGTAGGATAAATTACATAGAGTGAAATGGATATATATTAGTGTATTTAAATGTCCCTAATGTTTAATTAGTTTCATCTTGAAAATTGTGATTCATCTAAATTGAATACTTAAATTTGTTTCATTGTTTCATTATATATAATTGCAAGGAGAAGAGTGGCATATAAATAAAATTCAATTTGTAACTCAATACAAATTAAAATAAAGATGTATGATCTTCATATTTTAGTTATAATAGTGAGACCTTCATTTGTTTTTACAATAATTTTGTTTTCAATTTTAAATCAGTCTAGTCATGAATAAATATGCATATGGTGTTGGAGTATGGAAAACATTGAGAGGGGGGGTGAATCGGTGTTTTCAAACAAATTCAATTGATTTAGTTTTCATAGACTTATGCACCCAGTTTCTTTTTTATAACTTAGAAGTTCAAATGCTAAAATTAACCCATTTAGATAGACAATACTAAATGATAAATAAATTTAATTGTTGAAAGATACACAAGACTGAATGATAAAACATGAAGAACAAATAGACCACAAATAATGAGAAACCATAATATAGTGATTTTATGAGTGGAAACCCTTTTATAGGGAGAAAAGACCACTCTGAAGGGTCATTTTATTAGCCTCATTGGCAAAATTGTAATCTCACTGATTACAGCCTCACTGGGAAAATACAACCTCACTAGAAAAACCTTCATGTCTTAATGACCAATCTCCAATAAAATAAGAGATATAATTTCAGGGGGTTACCCTGTTTCAGTACAATCCAAGACTTTGTTCCTCTTTCAGACAATCAATACTTGAATCTCCTTGCATACATGGATAACATTCTCTCTACAAGACTCCACTCATCTTAGCAAATAAAAACAAGGTCTAATCTAATTTAACATATCATTTCATTTCTTGAATAATTCATTTAGATTTGAAACACAAGAAATTTCACTTCTACATCAGATCATTCATTTTTGTTCATATGCATGATAAAACAATAAACTTTGCAGAATCATTAAATCATCTTACTGAACCTTGTACCATGTGCTCAAGTTACACCTTTATAGTAATAAAAAAAACTTGATTGAAGTTCATCAAAAACTTCCTTTCATGGTGGTTGATCACAAAAATCCATGTTTGTAACCGATTGCAAAATTGGAAAACCATCGAGCATCAATATGGTTTCATAACTATGCAAAAAACAACTTCAAGTTTCTGTCAAAGTCAGCCATCAGGAAGATGGTGTTACAAGAGTTCAAATTGTAGAGCCTTAAAAATGCATGATTCTATAGAGTAAGAACCACCATTTTAGCCTACATCAATAGAGCTATTCTAATTAAAAGCAAAACCAGAAATACAAATTTAAACTACAAAAACAAAATAATGCTTTTAAAAGAAATCAATCTCCATTGTCTCCTCATCACCAAGATCTTTGTTTATGCATTTGCTCTTAGATTTTTATGAGCACAAAATGCAATAAAGAGGCTATGGTGAATGAGAAATGCAAGCAAGATGCAAAGATCATATGAGTATGTAAATTTGTGAGCAAAATTTGTGAGAGGGAAAATGAGAGGGAATCCCACTTTAAATAGGAGTTCTTTGAGGATGGAGAGGGGTTGAAGATGAAATGTGGGATAAAAGATGTGAGAGAAGTAAATGCCATTATCCCACATTGATGGGTTAAATGTTATGCATGAGAGTGAAAGTGATAAAGGGATATTAGATTAAAATGAACCTAAATGATTAAATATGAATAAAATGATTTAAAGATGCTTTACTAAAATGCAATATTTCATGAACGATTTATGCAAATGATATGATTAATATGCAAGTTATGATAATTAGTTTATTGTGAAATAATAATAAATGACTATGATAATTGATTTATTAATGGGGATGAATATGAAACAATTATGGATGATAATGATAATTAATTTAATATGGAAATGATGTTTATGAATTATTATACAAATGGATTATGATTTATTATGCAAACAGGTATGAATGATAATGCAAATGGACATGAACGTTAATGCAACAGATATTGAACGAGCATGAGATGGTTCAATGATTTGATGAAATACATGAATAGAAGAAAGTATTGAATGAATTGATTAAGTAAATAATAATATCTATTTAATCAATAGACGAACATCGTTACGATTGTGAGGACAAATTTGAGTGTCTACATTTTTCCCCTCTTTGAGATAATGCAACTTGTCACATTGTTTCAAAGAAAAAGATTGATCAACTGATACATGCCCCAAAGATATCTTGGTAAGGATTATGATAAGAATGATATGCCCCCTCGAGACATTGATTGAACAAATTGTAAGAAGATTAATCTCTCGATAGATGTTTAGAAAGTGATTAGATACCTGATATTGCGCAAGTGATAAAGTAGTGATGTACATTTTGATGAAAATGCACAGTTGATGGGCGTAACTGAACAATTGATGGAAATGATTAGTATAGCCAGGTTGATAAGTTGATGAAGTTGATTGAGCTGATTAAGCTAATTGAGAATGATGCTTACGCAAGAGAAAGTGTTGCTATGATGTATTGACTAATGGGTTAAGGGGACATGAAATTTTGAGAATTAGGTTGATTGATTTGAGATTCGATTCAAGAGACATATATCAATTGTATAAAGTAATCAATTGATTTCTCTGCAACAAGAAAGATGAAGAAAATGGAATGCAAGAAATGGTAGAGAATGAAGGTGATGAAGCCTCTTGTGCCTTTTAAGTGCTTTTATCATCATTGAGCTTATTATGTCGCAAAATAGTATAAGCGTCTAGATAACATGAACATCTAGACGACCTGAATACTATTTGCATTTTTATTTAGTAATGAACTATAAGCATATAGGTATAAGAACTGTTTAAATAAATATTGAAACAGCTCCCTCCGGGTTCTTTTGAAATATGTGCACTGGCCTGTGCGTCGCCGAAGTCTGGTTGGCTTTCCTTCGAGTTTTGATCTCCCGATGTACGCATCCTCTCTTTGTAGCTTCGGGTAGAGGCTTCCCTTTCGGGTCCAAAGAGGCTGCGCTGGGCCTCCACGTGTCGCACTTAAGGAGGATTTTATTTGTTTTTCCCTTGAGGTCTCTTCGGGTTGTGAAAACCTTCCACAAGGGCAATCACTCCTAAGATTGTCAGAGGGGCCCACATCTTGGTACGTGGCAGCGTATCGCAAACTTTTCTTGCAGGGATAAAATCAGTAGCTATGGCCTACGAAATGCTTCCGCAAGCATTCTTTATTTTTTGCGGACCCTACCTTCTGCCAGGTGGCAACCTTTTGCAGCCTTTTCAACACAACAAGGAGGTGAACACAACGGGCTGTGAAATGCTGCCAAGCGTCTTTCGGACCCGGTTCACGCGACTTTCTCCCCACTTAGCCCCTTGAACACGTGTCGCTTCTTCACAATCTCTCGGCAGCGGTAGGAGGAATTCTCATTCAGGCCACGACGGACTGCCACGTGCCTTACACTGATCATCAAAGCGGGCGATGGGCTAGCTGAGCGAGATTGTGTTATCGGGTGCTGCTCGTCTTGGTTCTCTGAAGCGGTGGATGGCACTTGTCGCCTCGAATCTTGGCTGGGACCACTGCCATCATTACAAGGGGCGCGCTTGTGCCTGAATATCCAAATGCTGTGTTTTAACTCATTACTATTATAACGGCATTGAAAATCTTTTGATTCTAGCATCATTGCTGGAGATTGTGGGATCTTTTCTGTTTCAGCTTTCCAAAGCGGTGGGAGTTTTTCCCCCTAGCTATATATACTCTCTCTGTCAACGAGAGAAGGGTCCAAAAAAATTTGGAGGAGGGAAGATTTTAGGAAGGAATACTGGTTTTAGTAGGAGACACCAGGCCTCTTTTACATGTTTATTTGCAAGGAACTTTCAGACTGTGCCTATTGTTCGGCCTTTTTGTTTTTCATGTTTTGATTAAACTGTAAACTGTGCTCTTATCGTCTTAAGCAATTCATAGACTTCTATATATTGAATACAAGCTTGCCAAATCATGTCTAAACGACTCTTCTTGGTAGTAAGGATGTATGCAATATTATTTTATGTCAATAAAATGAATTGTTTATGCTATAGTTTTAAGTTTCTGATGTTTTGGAACGTAACAACAACATTTAGGCCCTTAAATCTATGATTTATCGTGCCCCTCAGCAAATTTTGGCGCATCGCCTTAGATTAGACCTTGCTTTATTATATCCGCTTCCTTTTCCCTTTCCAAAAACTATTATAGAAGAAGCTGGCTTCTTTAAAACCCGGAGGTCACTCATTTTGGCGCAAACGGTCCCCCTTGAACTGAGTTTCCCATAAGGCACTGTTACCTCACCAATTTTTGGCATCAATAGTTTGTCATTTTTCTGGCACGCCTGGTGGGACCTGAACTAATGAAATTGCTTTATAAAAGGGTGTATGAACTATCGGCCTGTAACTAGATCCCAGATTGCAAATAACCCAGGTTTACTAGTGCCTCCATTAGGGACAGTCCAGGCCGCAAATCATTTAGTAACCGTTCCATTCCCACCACCCTTTCCTCTCACCATGTTGCCGGCCGTGAACAGAAATTATGTAGCCTGGGATGTTGGAAGTCCCCTGGTAGCGCCGGTAGCGCCTACTGTTTGGGGCGCTATCCTGGTTTCGACTTTGAAAGCTCTTCCCAAATTTGCCAGAGATAACACAAAAACGCCAGCAGAACATTTACAGGATGTAGCGGATGTATATCTGGTACACGGTATCATAGCGCAGAATGTAGCCCTAAGGCTCCTCGCTGCGTCCTTCAAAGGCAAGGCTCTGGATTGGTACCGAACACTGACTCCTAATACCATTCACACTTGGGATGACCTCGAAGATCCATTCTATGAAAGGTTCTCAAATGACAGAGATCGTTCTTCGTTATATTATCAGCTGTCGGTCATAAGACGAGCACCCCAGGAGGCTCTGACCGATTTCAATGCCTGATTTCACTTAAATTGGCAGAGGATTCCTGTGACTATCCGCCTGACTCCAGAACTTGCATTCATATTTTACCTAAAATCCATTAATCCCGACATTTCTGTGATGATCAAGTCTTTGGGAGGAGCCACTCTACCAGATGCTTATGCTACCGCTATCAAAGCGAAGAATCATTTAATAGATTGCAGAAAATTGCCTCCTCGACCTATTGTGCCGATATTTCCTGAAATATCAAACGCAGCATAAGAGGTTGCATCGACTAGTACACCAGCGACTCCCCAGCCAGCGTACTTATATGCGGCTGCTCCGGAAAGCTTGGTTTCCACATCGGGTACTGCTAGGGATGAAATAGGCGACCTCAAGGAGATGTTGTAGACTATGGAAAATGACATAACAACTCTCAAACGGAACCAAGCAATGCCTCCACAGCCTACATATCAAAACTATCAAGGTGGGTGGCCTACCTATCAGCAAAATCAATATCAGAATGCGCCTCGCACTAATCCACCCACGGTGGCTACAAACCAAATAGTCCCGGTGCCTATGCCGCTGACAGGTGCATCGCCAAGCTCAAGTAGAGAATTAACCGCGGGACAAAACAATCTAATTGATGACATCAATCCATGGTGTTTCCCCTACAATGATGCACATATGCCCCGAAATTGTTCGCGTGGCAACTTACAACAGAAGGTGGCAGAACAACACAATCAAGGTACTGCAACAGAAAATGGAGAATACATATATGCCTCGGCAATGGAGAATGTGGTCCTTACCGCGAAAATGCAAGGAATGTCCTTAGAGCAAGAGTCTGATATTGTGCCTGATCATGCGCTCTTCTCATGGATGGAAGATGAGGAAATAGTGTTTGCCAATGACACGTCCACAACCGAAACGCCATAGGTACAGTCTGACTATAACACACGCTCAAAGAGGAGATTCACCGGTGAGCCTGTTGTTTCACTTTCGGACAGCCCGCAATGCAAAGGAGTGTCCGATCAAATTTATGGCGTTTCTACCGTCTCTTCGCCTTCTCAACCACGGAAGGAGATTATTATAACAAAAGCAAAGGATCAGAAATCTCTGAGCTCATCACCTTTTAATGTGGTGGAGAAATTGAAGAAATCATCTGCTAATGTGTCTTTATGGGACATGCTAGCTATCCCGGAACAGAAAACTATGCTACAAAAAGTGCTTCAACAAGAGATCAAACCAACACCAACAGAGCCGTCCGTCAGTACGGAGGGGGTTTATCAAATGCCACTAGCTAAAATTCTTACAGACAAAACAAGGGGATCCCATACGGAAGGCGGAGGTAGGCCAAAACCTCAACCCTTCTTCTTGACTCTCATTATAGGGGAAAAACTATTACACAATGCTATGATTGATTCTGGTGCTAGTACAATGGTTATGCCAAAATTGATAGCCAAAGCCTTGGGGCTCAGCTACGAACCTATGAAGAAGGGGGTGATGCAGCTAGATGGAAATAAAGTTGATACTGTGGGTGTCATCAAAGCGCTTCCATTAACTCTATTTGCTTGCCCAAGTATCATGGTCCTGCAAGATACAGCGATCATAGATGTTCCTCCTATGATTGGTCTCTGTCTCTCTCGAGAATTTACTTCAAAGGTGGGCATATATTTGTCTTTAGATTGGTCACATCTAATACTTAGGACCAAACATGGTGCGAAAATGAAGATAGAATCAGAGGCTCTACATTCTGAACATGTGGCGGATGAGGCCCTGATTAATTTTGAGGCTGCATATACCTCCATCACCAAGCAGGACATGTACAATGTCGAACTGCTAGAGGAGGAGAAGGTGAGCGAAGACCGAAATGATAAGGAAGATGCTCTGTTGAGTGAACATATAAATAATGATCCTTTCGGGAATTATCATGCTACCGGATTGGGCACATATGTGATTTATGATGAAGACCAAGTTCTTCCGAAGGTCGTCAAAGAATCCGACGATAACCAAGCAAATGAGCTGTGGACGTTGTATTTTGATGGAGCAAGGAGCAAAGTTGGAGCTGGAGTAGGGGTATGTCTAATATCCCCACAAAATGAAAAGTTGTTGAGATCTTTCCATTTCCAATTCGCCTGTTCAAACAACGAGGCTGAATATGAAGGGTTAGTCCAAGGCCTAAGCCTAGCGGAACGAATGGGTATTAAGCAATTGATTGTGTTCAGAGATTCCGAACTGGTAGTTAATCATGTATGGGGAATTTTCGCAGCGAAGAATGTCCGAATGAGATCCTATCGGCATCGAATCTGGGACCTGATTGAAGGATTTGAAGCTTTTAACATCCTGACTGTTCCCCGAATGCAGAATAGCGATGCAGATCGCATGGCGGTGACCAGAACTCAGTTTGATCCTATCTCTAACTTGCTTTAGAACAAATATTCAGTATGAGTGCTTGTTCGGCCAAGAATTCCCGACAATGATCAGAGTTGGTAAGTCTTTGAGAGCAATGAGCACATCGCCTCGTTTATCCAGCACTCTGGAGAATTTGCTAATCAACTTCAACCAAAGATCGCCAAGGCCTACGAAGGACAAATTATGCAGCTCAAGTCAAACAAACTTCCAAAAGGGTTAGTTACTCTCAAAATTTTTTTCAATTGTAATGATGCCCGAAATGATAAGAAAAAATTCGTGGCAGACAAAAGCGATTATGAAAACCTTCGGGTCTCCGATGACAAGAATCTTCGGGTCGGGAAAGATGTATCACAATGAGATAGAGAAAGGCTTATCAGTTTCTGTGAAAAATATAGAGTAGTGGCCTGGTCCTATGATGATCTGGAGGGTTACAATCCTGGCATCATTCAACATACTATTGAGCTAACAGAAGGTGCAAAACCAGTCTGACAGAAACAGCGGCCAGTCAACCCTAAAGTTGAGGCCTTGATGGCACAAGAGCTAACCAAGCTCATTGAGTCACGTATTGTCTTCCCAATCAAACATAGTACTTGGGTATCAAATCTGGTACCAGTCCGAAAGAAGAATGGTGATATCCGCTTATGCGTGGACTTCTGAGACCTGAACAAAGCATCTCTGAAAGACCACTATCCATTGCCTTCTATGGAATCGATCCTCCAGACTGTCACAGGATCTGAAATGTTCTCTTTGCTGGATGGCTTCTCTGGCTATAACCAGATTCAAGTTAAAGAAGAAGATCAGCACAAGACTACGTTCACTACCAAGTGGGGAACATTTGCATATGCTAAAATTCCTTTTGGTTTATCCAATGCAGGGGCAACTTTCCAGCGAGCTATGGACGTCGCATTTAGCGAACTGATCAATAAGTTTATCCTAATCTATTTGGATGACCTTACTATGTTTTCTAAATCTAAAGATGATCATTTTGATCATTTGGAATCAGTTTTTCAAAAGTGCCAGGAATTCAGGATTTCCTTAAATCCAAAGAAATGTGTATTCGGAGTACCCCAGGGTAAGCTGTTAGGGCATGTTGTGTCTAAAGAAGGTATTTCAATCGACCCCAAAAGAGTGAGGGCTATCAAGGAGCTTCCCCTTCCGGTAAATAAGAAAGGTGTCCAATCTTTCCTAGGCAAGGTAAATTTTGTCAGCAAATTTATTTTTGATTTTTCCGGAATGATTAGGCCGATCATTCTAATGCTAAAAAAAGATCAAATTTTCAAGTGGACAACGAAGGCTCGAGAGGCATTTGAAAAGGTCAAAGAAGTGATCTCCATAGCCCCGGTGTTAATTAATCCAGATCAATACAAAGATTTTATAATGTATGCCTTCAGTAGCAAGTCCAGTGTCGCTACTGTTTTGATTCAAAAGGATAGTGAAGGAAAGGGAGAGCATCCAGTTGCATTCTATTCCCGAACCTTAAAGGAATATGAGGCGAATTATAACTTCGTCGAAAGACAGGCCTTTGCAATAGTAAAAGAGCTTAAAAAATTTTGCCATCTAATTTCCCGCAACAAAGTTCTGGTATATGTCGCACATTCTAGTGTGCGGGAATACATCATGGAGGGAGAGATCATAGAAAAAAGGGCTAATTGGATCACCAAGATCCTGGAGTATGACATCGAGGTCAGACCTACCAAGACTGTCAAAGGCAAAGGACTGTGTGAGTATATGGCACAGGACGAGGAGGTGCCTGCCAAAGAGGAACAGCCAGAGCTCGTCCTGATAAATGGATTGGGATCGGAAGACGATTGGATGACAGATAGAATGAACTTTATGCGAACTGGAAGGTATCCGCTAGGCCTCTTATCCCAAAAAAGAAGGTATTACTGGCTACAGAATTGCAGATATACGCTGATAGGAGTTCTTTTCAAAAGGAATTTTAATGGTGTGCTCCTGCGATGCATTACTTCGGGGGAGGCGTAGAGGATCCTCGACGCATTTCACAATAATGACGAAGGTGGACATTTCTCTGCTAAAACTACTGCCATCAAGGTCCTGCAGGCTGGATATTACTAGCCTACACTTTTCAATGATTCCTACTCTCTGGTAAGGGCTTGTAAAAAATGTCAGTTCTTCTCCGACAGAAGGAAGAATTCAACGATGCCCCTCAAACCTATCGTGGTGGATGAACCATTTGCGCAATGGGGTCTGGAATTTATCGAAATAATCAATCCGGTTTCTAGTGCCAGACATAAATAGATTTTAACAGCTACAAACTACTTTACGAGGTGGGCGGAAGTTGTTCCCCTTAAGGGGGTAACAGAAACAGAGATTGTAGACTTCCTCGAAGTGCTGGTGACAAGGTTCGGCCCTCCGAAGACAATCATTTCAGACAATGCCAGAGCATTTGTAGGTACAAAGGTATGTCACTTTGCATTAAAAAATGGCATATTCCTTAAAACATCATCAAACTATTATCCATAGGGAAATGGCCTAGCCGAGTCGACAAACAAAAGTTTAGTCTGACTTCTTAAAAAGGTTCGCTTAGAACACCAGAGGGAATGGCATAAAAATCTTTGAAAAGCGCTCTGGGCCAACCGCATAACTCCTAAGCAAGTCCTCAAGACTTCGCCCTATGAACTGGTATATGGGAAGGAGGCGCTGTTACCTATTTCTATGGAGATCCCGACAATACAGTTATTAAAGTCGCTTGAGATAGAACAAAATGATGCCATGGAGGTTCGGCTCGCCGAACTGCTGGAAGTACAAGAAAAAAGGGAGAATTCCCTAATAGCAATGACAAGTCGTCAACAGGTGGTCAAACGATGGTTTGACAAGAAGGCTTCCGACCAAGGTCTAGAAAGTGGAGACTTAGTGCTAAAATATGACAGCAGGACTGCAAAGCCAGGTCAACACGATAAGTTTGACAGCCTATGGGAGGGACCTTTCAAAATCATTTGGTGCATGCAACACAACGCTTTTGAGCTGGAAAATATGGAACAAGAGCCGTTAGGAATCCCCGTCAATGGGATTCATCTTAAGTTATTCTATTAGGCAAAAAGGTCTACCCTGTACAGTTGTAAATAATACTTTTATTTCCTTTCCTATTTTTGGCCTATTCTTTTACTGAATTAGTGGTCTTTCTACGCATTTACTCATTATCATTGGCGGGTAAAACACCAGAGTTGCTTTACACAAAATATACTCATAAATGGAGAAAAGGCATACAAAATTTGCAAACCCAAAAAATTTTAAACACAGAAGAAAAAGGGAGCATAGACTTTCCTTAAAAAGAGAAGTATATATTTATATATATATGTTCCTGGACTACAAAATGGCTGAGATGCCGATTTTCAAAATGTACAAGTATTAGAGTATACTATATATACAACAGCCTTTTATCAGACTTATCTGGAGCAGGTGAGTTACATCATCAAGCAGGAAGGCAAGGGAGTTATCTATCCAAAGGAATGGCTGGCAGCAACCGACGCATTCACCACAGCGTCCGCTTCTTCCTTGTCCACGGGCTCCTCAGCGGCACTGGTAGCATCATTCAATGCAGCCGTTGTCAGTGGTGGATACACCAGGTCCCTGAAGTCAGTATACCATTCTACGTCGTAGAAGGGTATCATGTTGTAGCTCCGGAACATGAAGTGTAGGGCTTAAGTAACCCTTTGCTGGTGTTGGCCACGGGTCCGTAGGCGGAATTCGCTGAGAAATGGCAGCCAAACAATGACAGCTTCTTCTTCAATAAAGCGACGCAGGTCGCTGGCTGTTGGTAGGCCTATCCCATATGCAGTATGTGTAACAACCTTACCGAGCCCATTCAAATACTTCTTCGGGAAGATTTCTTTGACCAGCTTCAAGATAAGTGGCCGGGGAACGCAAATGTCCAACATGGACACTACAAAGTGCGAGCATACGCCGGTGTTCACCCTATACTTATCTTCATATTCTATGCAATCCTTGTCTAGGACCCACTTAATGGCTACCAGAACCAATGAGTGATTGTTCTTTGTCATCCTTCTCAGCCTTCTACTGGAGATCTCACCTACAAACGTCGTCTGTGATCTGAATGAGGTTAGGCGAATTGGGATATCCATCCTCCTGACACTATCCCTAAGTCTCCTAAGATAATGCCAAATTTGCTCACCACCTAACCTATGAAAGGACTTGCTTAACAATCTGCTACTGACCTATCACCTCTCAAACTCTAAGTATGTTTGCTTGCTATGTACTGGCCTATTTATAGAGAAATTGACAAGACATATGCCAATCTGCCTCTAAGGAACGTGATGTATGCTGACTACCATCTCGAAGGCCGAGTCTGTGTTTGTTCACATTTTGGGCTGGTACATGCATGATAGCACGGCTCAAGGCATGCTTAATTAAATGAAGTTGATTAATTAGCTTTAAAAAGGTGGCACTTGTTGGTGAAGGTATGTATGGCCGTAGGCTATTGTGTTATATCTCAAGCGCATCCCAGAGCCTAAGGCGATACTCGTATCTTTTTAAGGCGGTGATCGTTTGCTTGGCGTAATCATTCCAGCCAGGATATTAATTGCCAGGGATTGTTAACGCAAGGTTGGAAGGCCAGTTGCAAGCTCAATTTCCAAGAAAATCAGAGCGTATCACATGATCTCTTAAAAAGCAATGATGAAAGCCGGCCACCTTGAAATAGCAATCAGTTCATCTTGCATGAGTTGTAGAATTAACGGTACATGTCGAATTAAATGAAAAAGGCTTGCTTTCGCCTACCACCTTGAGAAAAGTTGCTATTATTGCATGAAGGGGCTTAAATATTTTAAAGGCTTTTACAAACGCAGAGAAGTGCAAAGTGTTTTCTGTCTGTCTATCCAGTGCAAGCGTATTCGCAGGCCAGGAGCTTACAAATTCTGCAGAGAAAGAAAAATGTCAAAATCTCCAGCTCAGCCAATGCAGGAGGAGATTAGCCAGAAACTATATGGCTATTCATTCTTCAGCTGAGGTATATGTGTATGAGGATGTAGCATATGCCACCCCTGGTATACCCACGAAGATGAGAAGAGCCAACACAGAGGAGCTGGAAAGACCCAAGGAATGGAGTAACCAGAAAAAAGTTAGGAAAAAATAGGATAATATCTACGACCCAAAGCTTGCAAAGAACCCTAAATCTCTCAGAGAGGCGGCTTGTGCAAGGTTATCAGCAGCAAAGGCAGACCAATCCATGGCAGGTAGAGTCTAGTTTAGCGGTCTCCCATAATATATGGTCCCATTGGTGCACTATTGCCCGGAGGTGATCAACGCGGCTTTTCAGCGCTATAATCCAGATACCCACTATATTGAAGGTCGCAATTTAAGGGTTCAAATCAACGCAGAAGCCATCTAGCATATGTTATGTATCCTTGATCCCAACAAAAGAAATGAAACTATCGAGCATTTCCACCCAAGCAAGGGGGAGAAAATATGGAAGAGGATGAAAACTGGCTCCGATTTCTTGTTAGAGGAGACTAATAAGAAAGGTATCGCATCCGCTAAGGCACCTAGTATCCCATTATCACGTGGTTTATTCCACGATGATCTCTAGGACCCCATGTCTATATTGGCATTTGTTTGTGGCTGAGACTCTGATGAGAAGATTGAGGCTTTTCAGCTGGGCCCTGTGATACCGTTTCAGAAGCAGCATGAACTCTTCTGGTATGATTTCGCTGAGTTCATGGTTGAAGAAATGATACATCAAATGGAGAATTACCAGGCGGAAAAGAAGTTTAGATTTATTTCCTACCTGGTCCACATGTTCCTACACCAAAATCCTGATTTCTTCACCTGATTTATTCCGCTATCAATTTTTGATGAGCAGAATAAAAGAAAGCCGGTGTCTACATAGACACCTTTCCTTTCCGCAACATATGACTATTATGCGTTCGCAGACTATTTCATAGCCCCGGTCCTGAATGATTTGATTGGAGAAGGTGATATCGTCTGGCTCAACACAGAGCAGACTATATTTTTATAAGGCTACACCCCTGCTTGTGACTGGTTCTTAGGCAAGGATTTCACAATCCTTCGAATGCGAGGCTTTATTGGTAAGCCTTTCCTACTCCCGGCTTTCATCACCGATAGAGTGCTCGCGCTGGAGGTGTTCCGATAGGTGTGTATCATTGATTTCATGTTCTATAACTGCGAAAGTGTCAAGAAGAAGGGATTCTTCACCTGCCTGAAGAGTTTCAAGTCAGTAACGCTTGTTAAAAAATAATCGCACAAGCTGCTAGAGGAGAAGCTGACACATCTAGGGTTGGTACTGGTAAATGATAAGTGGGATTACAACCCTTTCAATGACCTGCCAGAGCCACACATGAATGTTACACATGTTCCCCGACCATACTGGGAGAAGCGGCATAATAAGCAGACTGATAAAGATGAGGATTTTGTTGAATTAGCACAAATCCCTACACCGGATACCAGGGGTCCATGGCACAAGTTCTACTTTCCTGTGGCCGTGGCCTGGGACAACCTTCCGATAGAGCGTGACATGTATAACAAGTTGAAAGTGGGCGAGGAATGGAGTGATGAAAAAATAAGAGCTTTTTAGAAATATCGCCAGGAAATAGCATAGTTGAAGGCTCCTTATAATTAGATAAATGACGACCAGGAATTTGATAGATGGTGGGATGAAGGCCATCCCAGCCCGATCTCTAGTACTGACAAGAGCGAAGAAGTAGAGGGATCCGAGGAGCAGGAAGAAGAAACGGCGGTATCATCCTCTTCAGCGCAAGGAGGCAATGTCTCCAAGCATGCCGCCTATGTGGGCACTAATGTATGCTTTAATATATCAAGAGGCTCGCTTACATGCACATGGGCCGCTAAACCGGTCAGGCTAACACCTCAGCAGAAGGATCCGACAACTGAAGTTAGTGAGTGTCTGCCTGCGAAAAGGCAGCGCACGGAAAGTGTTATCATAGGAGTTCCGCATGAAACCGTCAAAGGAGAGGTGCCCGCTGCTGGCCAAATGCCGGATTTTGCAGGCGAATCACGAACGATTCCGGAGCCACTACCGACTGGTCAGTAGGTATATTTTGCTCATTCTCTTGCATCTCATTCCTCTGTACCCGCCCCTGCTTCGTTAGTAACTCCTGCCATAGGCCTGAGCCCTCCACCTTCTGCTTCTGGTCTAGCTTATTCGGTTGGATTTGCCCAGTATTCGCAGGCCTCACCGTTTATAATTACTCCTCCAAGTATGCTCACACCTACTGTTGCCGCTCAGTCTTTCCTCACCTCGCTTTCAGAAGATGTTCCCCCTATCGGCCCCCATTCTTTTTTCGCTATGCTTACTAATCCCCGTCCGTTGCAACAGGCTGACACCCAGTCACCAACCCCCTTTTTCCAGCCAATTAGCCTTATGACTGAATCTCCGATTTAGCCGCTACAAATGCCTAGCCCTACTAACCGTTCTCAGGTCAAGCTATGGAACGTGCCACACTTTTCTCCACAAACTGTCACTCTCCATAAGAAGCAAATGCGTGCACCTATGAAAGTTACCTATCCCTATGCCTTGCCTTCTGGTGTTCCTTTCGCAGGTGGGCTAGTTTCATCACCAGCCGAATTCATAGCGTAGATAGATTGTGGAAAGGAAGTACGCGCAAATAGAATGAGGCGACGCAAGGCAAAGGATGACAATGCTCTCGCTGAGCCAAGAGTACAGGCTTCGTATGATTAGACCCAACAAGAATTGAAATTCGCAACCATGTACCCAAGGGTAAGCAAGCCTCAGGGAGAAATGCAACCCGAAGATTATGATATCTATGTTGTCGGACTTGACATGAAGATAGCCCGGCCACAAGATAAGGTCGAAATCATGGAGGAGACACAACGGGTGGTCACTTCCGACTTCCTCAAAAATGGCCGCCAGTTAAAGAAGAAGAATGAGCAACTCAAGGCAGCCAAGGAAAGGGTGATCTTTCTAGAGACAAAGGAGAAATCCTTGGAAGCAGATATCGCCCGAATGACTGAGAGGGCGCTAACAGTAGAAAATGAGAGGAATAGGCTTCAAGGCAAAATTGCGAAGACCCAGGTTGCTGACCCAGGCTTAGTAAAAGAATTGCAGAGTCAAAACCAAGCGGCACAACAGAGTTTACGGTCGATAGAGGAGGAGCTTAAACGCTTCTGCCTTGAGTACAGTCAGAAGATGGCAGAGAAGGGTAAGGAGTTGGAGCATCTACAAAAGCAGCATCAGTAGAAGGTACAGAAAAAAAAAGGCAGAATTCAAAAGCCTGAAAGCTAAGCTAGAAGAGGAGCTCCGAGAGACAATGGCTTCTCTGGATGAGCAATCGGCTAATCACTTTTGAGCTGAACAAAATTAGAATAAAGAAATTAGCAGCTATGCAGAGCAGTTAGCGTCCGAGAAAAAGAAGGCAAAATTAGCTGAAGCCCTCATTTCAAGGGACATGAAGATTTCTTCGCTTAAAGCCTCTCCGTTACTTGCCCCTCCCCAACCTGATGTCATTCTGCTGGTCAGACAATTGTACATTTCTCACTGGGAGAAAGTCAAGGCCTTCTGCCTAAAACTGTAGCCTACCCTCCGATTTATCGCCAAGGCATTAAGGCTAAATTAGGAGGTCAACGACACAATATAAAAGTTCCCACGTTTCATCCTGGAAAAGGTTCCTGAGGCAAGGGACTTGCTCAAAAAACTATACTCAGTCTTAGATGAGATCCTTGCCGGGGCGGGTATCGAAGATCAGGACATTGCTGCTTAAACAGTAAATAAATTCATTCATTGTCACTCTGCCTTCCAGCGCACCAAGGCAGTGGCAGCTTTTCTAGGTAAGACATTGGATGGCATTCAGGGAAGTTTCTCTGAGTTAGGCAAGCTGGGGCTACCATCCCCATTCTTCGAGAATGGATCCATTGCCACAACTACACAGATTGCAGAGATTATTAAGTAGAAAGAGAACGATCTGGAGGCATTCAAGGAGTTCGACAGTTCCTCAACGACAACCAACATTGAGACGATCATCCATCCACTCTCCCAGCTATTTTTCTATATCCAAGCAGGCGTCGGCCTTCCTGAGGTGCTACCTCACAAGGAAGCTATTGATCTCCGCGAGGCACAAGAAAATTTGTGCAGCATGGCAAAGCCGTCCGAAAGTGAATGGTCACCTTTGTAGGCTGCACTTTCCAAACTCTGACTCTATTCGCCCTATGGATGAAGGCTCTGGTTTGTAGAACCAGAGAGTTTTTGGGTTCTACGTTCCTTGTTCGAAACGTCCCTGATAGTCGCCAAAAGCTATTTAAATAAATATTGAAACAGCTCCCTCCGAGTTCTTTTGAAATATGTGCGCCGGCCTGTGCGTCGCCGAAGTCTGGTCGGCTTTCCTTCGAGTTTTAATCTCTCGCTGTACGCATCCTCTCTTCGTAGCTTCAGGTAGAGGCTTCCCTTTCGGGTCCAAAGAGGCTGCGCTGGGCCTCCACGTGTCACACTTATGGAGGATTTTATTTGTTTTTCCCTTGAGGTCTCTTCGGGTTGCGAAAACCTTCTACAAGGGCAATCACTCCTAAGATTGTCAGAGGGGCCCACATCTTGGTACGTGGCGGCGTATCGCAAACTTTTCTTGCAGGGATAAAATAAGTAGCTGTGGGCTGCGAAATGCTTCTGCAAGCCTTCTTTATTTTTTGCAGACCCTACCTTCTGCTAGGTGGCAACCTTTCGTAGCCTTTTCAACACAACAAGGAGGTGAACACAACGGGCTGTGAAATGCTGCCAAGTGTCTTTTGGACCCGGTTCACACGGCTTTCTCCCCACTTAGCCCCTTGAACACGTGTCGCTTCTTCACAATCTCTCAGCAGTGGTAGGAGGAATTCTCATTCGGGCCGTGACAGACTGCCACGTGCCTTACACTGATCATCGAAGTGGGCGATGGGCTGGCTGAGCGAGATTATGTTATCGAGTGCTGCTCGTCTTGGTTCTCTGAAGCGGTGGATGGCACTTGTCACCTCGAAGCTTGGATGGGACCACTGCCATCATTACAAGGGGCGCGCTTGCGCCTGAATATCTAGATGCTGTGTTTTAACTCATTACTATTGTAACGACATTGGAAATCTTTTGATTTTGGCATCATTGCTGGAGATTGTGGGATCTTTTCTGTTTCAGCTTTCCAAAGCGGTGGGAGTTTTTCCCCCCAGTTATATATACTCTCTTTGTCAACGAGAGAAGGGTCCAAAAAAATTTGGAGGAGGGAAGATTTTAGGAAGGAATACTAGTTTTAGCAGGAGACACCAGGCCTCTTTTACATGTTTATTTGCAAGGAACTTTCAGACTGTGCCTATTGTTTAGCCTTTCTGTTTTTCATGTTTTGATTAAACTGTAAACTATGCTCTTATCGTCTTAAGCAATTCATAGACTTCTATATATTGAATACAAGCTTGCCAAATCATGTTTAAATGACTCTTCTTGGTAGTAAGGATGTATGCGATATTATTTTATGTCAATAAAATGAATTGTTTATGCTATAGTTTTAAGTTTTCGATGTTTTGGAATGTAACAACATTTAGGCCCTTAAATCTATGATTTATTGTGCCCCTCAGCAAATTTTGGCGCATCGCCTTAGATTAGACCTTGCTTTATTATATCCGCTTCCTTTTCCCTTTCCAAAAACTATTATAGAAGAAGCCGGCTTCTTTAAAACCCGGAGGTCACTCAGTTTGGCGCAAACGGTCCCCCTTGAACTGAGTTTCCCATAAGGCACTATTACCTCGCCAATTTTTGGCGTCAACAAGAACCTTAGATGACCGGAATACTTATTGCATGAAAGACACTATCAGACAAGGAATGCTCTCATCCACATTAGACTCGTAGGTCCTCGATGATTTTAGACAACCATGTCCTAAGACAAGTCATCATGTGAATAAGAACAATCCACAAACAACAAACAAATGAATATGCCCCATCCTTGCCTCTCTAGTCAAAGACATCCTGGAGAAGCTAAAAGACATGTCACCAAAGATAAAATCATAAAATAAGCAAAGATCAACAAACAAAAAGGGGTTTTGCTTTGATGTAGAACTGATTCTTGTTATAGTTTATGCGGTTGGTTGGATTTGTAAGGTGGATTGACATATATGTTATAATGTTTGCTTGATTGTCAACACTTGCATGTTTTGATTTTGTTGAAGTTCAAAGCTATGTGGTGATCTGAAAGTGTCACTATTTTTTGGAATTTTTGATTTTTTTGGGATTTTTGGAATATTTAATATTTTTTGGATTTCTTCCGGACATTTTATGATTTTTTTTGAATTTTTTTTTTTAAGGACATTTTATGATTTTTTGAATTATTTCAGGACATTTTATGATTTTTTGAATTTTTTTTCAAGACATTTTATGATTTTTTTTTGTTGAATTATTTCAGGATATTTTATGATTTTTTTTGAATTTTTTCAGGACATTTTATGATTTTTTTGAATTTTTTTAGGACATTTTATGATGGAAATAGACGAGAAGATAGACAAAGAGGGTAGTTTCTCTGACCGCGAGATGCTCAGTATCTTAGCCCATAGCTAAGGTTAAGGAAATGCCCTAGTGAGGGATAGGACCAACCTAGTATGCGTGGCAAAGCAAGCAAGTGAGGGGAATGCCGAACAATTCACAAGCCATGGTGAGTGTGAAAAGGTCATTATGAAGTGGAGGATGAATGAAAAGATCAAGTAGAGCTTCAAAGGAAAGAGGAGAAAAACCTCTACACATGGCACCAATTTCTCAGTTTTCACCATGGTACTTGCTCAAGGCGCCATTGAAGTGGTTTTCACCATTGAATGAATGGATTTCTCTTTTCTTTTTTCTTTTTCTTTCTTTTTTTTTGTATTTTTTCAAGACCTTTTTCCCTTTTTTTTTTGTATATTTTTAGGACCTTTTTCCCTTTTTTTTTTGTATTTTTTCAGGACTTTTGAAAAGATTGAACCCTCTAAAGCATTTAGGTATAAAACTTACGAATGTGCATACTGTTGATGGGATCACTAAGCAATTCACCTTCTGGAGTAGATAACTGGTATGCCCCAGATCCATACACAACAGTGATAATGTATGGACCCAACCAGTTAGGCTCAAATTTACCCTTCTTTTCTCTATCTTGTTGAGTGCGAGGATTTTCACGAAGAAAAAGATCCCCAAACTCAAATGTACGCGGTTTCACTTTCTAATTATAACTTCGACACATTCGTTGCTGGTATGGTCTACGATGATTGAAAGCAGTTTGTCTTCATTCATCCAACAGTTCCAACTCTTGCAAACGAGAAACTCGATATTCTTCATCACTGATTTGATTGCACAAAGAAAAGCGCAAAAAGGGAAACTCAACCTCAATGGGAAAGATGGCTTCAGATCCATATACAAGGGCATATGGGGTAGCACCTGTGGGAGTGCGGACACTTGTGTGATAAGCCCACAATGCAAGATTTAGTTGAATATGCTAATCTCGACCAGCTTCATTGACCGTCTTTTTAAGAATTTTGAGAATGGTTTTGTTAGAAGCCTCAGCCTGGCCATTACCTTGAGGATAGTAAGGTGTGGAAAAATGATGTTGTATATGGAATTTTTCACAAAGTTCGCAGACATCCTAATTTTTGAATGGACGACCATTATCTGTGATGATGGATAGAGGAACGCCATAATGATAGATGATGTAGTTCAATATGAAGGTGGCTATTTGTTTTCCAGTGATATGAGTGAGAGGAACAACTTCAATCCATTTCATGAAATATTCGATGGCAACGAGAATGAACTTATGACCATTGGAGGAAGGAGGATGGATCTTGCCCACGAGATCGAGTCCCCACTGATAAAAGGGACATGGTGTAGCAAGAGACTGCAATTCTTGTGCGGGAGCATGTATCAAGTCTGCATGTTTTTGACACTGCTTTCATTTTTTAACAAACTGATAAGCATCCTTTTCCATTGAAGGCCAATAATAACCCACACGCAAGAGTTTCTTGGCTAAGGTAGGACCGCTAGAATGTGCCCCACATATACCTTCATGTACATCTTGTAAAGCAGTTTTGACCTCATCGTGCTCAAGACATCTAAGTAAAGTACCATCAAAACCTCGATGGTAAAGGGTATCAGCTAAGATCACATAGCGGGAAGCTTGACGGATAAAGGTTTTACGAGATTTATTGGATAGGTTTGATGGCAAGGTGTTATCTCGAAGATAGGTATAAATATCCCCATACCATTGGGAATTAGGACCAACAATGAGACAAATCATTTCAGATTGTGGTATATTATAAGTAGGTTCCAAAAGAGGTTCTACTAGGAACTCACAGTAAGTGGCATTACGTGGCATTTCTACAAGTGAACCAATTGTTGCCATTGCATCAACAGCTCTATTGTTATCTCGAGGAATCTGCTCAAAAGAGATTAATGTGAAATAGGCCTTGAAATCATCCACCATTCTTTTGTAAGGCATCAATTTTTCATCTTTTGTTTTATAGTCATCATTAACTTGTCTAATCACTAGCTGAGAGTCACCAAGAACACACAACTCAAGGATCTTCCATTGCACAGCTATATGAAGCCCTGAAAGTAATGCCTCATATTCTGCAATATTGTTGGTACATGGAAACTGTATCTTATAAGCTTTAGGTATACAATCCCCTTGTGGAGTGACAAAGAGAATTCCAACGCCAGAACCACCTTGTGTGAAGGAGCCATCAAAATATAAAGTCCATAGATGTGTAGATTCCATATTGAAGATTGATTCATCAGGAAACTTTGTAGTAAGAGGATGATCTGTCATAGGAGCATCGACAAGTTGATCTGCGATAGCTTGTCCTTTGATTGCTTTTCTTTCTATGTACTCAATATCAAACTCGCTAAGAATCATCACCCATTTAGCTAATTGTCCTGTGAGTGTTGCTTTGTTCAAGAGGTACTTAAGAGGATCAATTTTTGCAATGAGCTTTGTTTGGTGTGTAAGCATGTAATGTCTCAGCTTCTGTGATGCAAAAACTACAACAAGGCATGCTCTTTCAATGGGACTATAATTAAGCTCGTATCCCACTAGAGTATGACTGATGTAATAGATTGCATGTTCCTTTCCTTCAGAGTCATGTTGTGCTAAAAGTGCCCCCAGTGCTGTGGTAGTTGTGGATATATATATATATATATAGAAGTAAAGGTTTGTTATCTATAGGAGGTACTAATACTGGTGGTGTCATCAAATATTCTTTGATTTCTTGAAAAGCTTGTTCACACTTGTCATCCCATCTAAATGAAACATTCTTGTGTAATAGATGCTAAAAGGGTTGACATTTATCTGCAAGTTGTGCTATAAAACGATGGATAGACTGAAGTTTCCCTTGTAATGATCTCAACTGTCTGATATTCTTAAGTGGAGGCATTTCAAGCATAGCCTTTATTTTAGTAGGATCAGCTTCAATTCCTTTAGATGAGACAATATATCCAAGGAGTTTTCCAGAGGTTACCCCAAAGGAACATTTCTTTGGATTCAATCGGACCTTGTATTGTTCTAATCTTGTGAAAATTTTATCCATGATCTCTAGATGTCCTACTCTGGTGTAGGATTTTCCCAACAAATCATCTACATAGTCTTCCAAATAGTTATGCATCATGTCATGGAAGATAGTTGTCATTGCTTGTTGGTAGGTAGCTCCAGCGTTCTTCAGCCCAAAGGGCATGACATTCCAATAGAAAGTTCCCCAAGGACAAGTGAATGCTGTCTTAATTTGATCTTTAGGAGCAATTTTAATCTGATTGTAGCCTGAGAAACCATCCATGAGGGATAACATTTCGTGCCCTACTGTCAAATCCACTATCATGTCAATGTTTGGAAGTGGGAAGTCATCCTTAGGACAAGCTTTGTTTAAATCTGTAAAATCTGTGCAAGCTCGGATGCCCCCATCAGGCTTTGAAACTGGTACTAAATTTGAAATCCAATCAGCATAGTCAACAGGTCTGATAAATCTCACATCGAGCAACTTTTGCAATTCAACTTTTACCAATAGAGAAATGTGTGGGTGCATTTTTCTCAACTTTTGTTTAACAGGTTTTGCCCCTGGTGGCAAAGACAAGTGGCACGTTACTAGATCTGGATCAAGTCCTGGCATATCTGCATATGACCATGCAAAGTTAACTTGTCTTTCCTTGTAAAACTGTATATGCTCTATTCTCTCTTCAGGTGTTAATGATTCTGCTAAATGAATTATCTTTGGTTTTTCTTCTGTGCCCAGATTTGTTGGTATTGTCTTCTCCACCAACATAGATGATTTTTCATGATATACTGCTAAGGGAAGTGTGTCAAGCCCTCCATCCTCAGGTGCCTCAAAGAGGTTTTCACCCTTGGATACGTCCTTTATTTTTACTTTTTTTGGGTCTAATAGTGATGCAGAGCAGTTTTCACTAGAAGACCTATTTATATTTTCTATAATTTTGCAACTGAAAGGCTTGGCACTCCCCCCAAAATAAGCTGCACTATTGAGTTCTATGATGAATCCTGCTTTATGATCCTTAAGAGGTGTGTCTTCTTGTGCTCCTAGAAAGTTTATGATTGCCTCATCATTTTCAAATACATCCAGTTATGGTGGTCCCTTCTGATCGAAATCAATGAGTTCGGGGTGAACCAAGGGTAAAGAGTCATGATTCGAGTCAAGATTTTGAATGGATTCAAGGGTACAAATATCATGATCGGGTTTAGGGGTAGGGACACTATCATAATCATAAATGTAAATGAAGTCATCAATGGCACTTTCCTCATTTGTCTTTGTAGCATTAGAGGACTCTACTTCCTTACTTGAAACACATGCGGTACTTAAGGTCTTATCTTTCTGCGCATCATATCCTAAACCAGGGACTTTTTGTGTATGAGTAGGTTGTATTGGTTCCAAGATACCCTATATCTGTAAGCCGAGAGGACTTTTACCATCATATCCCATTTGTTTCATAATATTAAATCCTTTACCATATTGTTCAACAGGTATCTTTATTCTAGTCTGTTCTTTTTCTGTATCTTCATCTTTGTATAACCAGTTTAGGAGATCAGCTTCTTCTGTTTCATTATAAAGGGCTCCCCATTTTTTGAAAGTAGTTGATTTACAAATCACTATGGTATTTGCATTTGATGTGGTCTTAGTCATTTGTGGTTTGCCATAGATGTGGGGAGATAAAGGTAGCTTTCCAATGCAAAGGGCATGATTCAAGGTATATTCTCCCACTCCTTGTTCTTTTATCGGTATTTTGATCTTGGTTGCATTGGATTTTGAGGAAGATTCTTTTAAGGACTCAGGATCAACATATGCTTGGGAAGGAAATGCTTCACGATTGCTTGGGATTGTGATTTCAGTTTTAGGGCTTAGATTATGGCAGTACATGAAAGGGTTTGGATCTCCTTGTATTGTGATTTCAACACCATTATGGGGGAATTTAATGCACTGGTGGTATGTAGAAGGTACTGCTTGCATTGCATGAATCTAGGGTCTTCCAAGGAGGATATTATAGGTCAATGGAAGATCAAGGACTTGACAAACCACATCCTTTACCACAGGGCCAATTCTAATTGGTAGAGTAACTGATCCTTTAGATGAGCATTCCTCTTCATCATATGCCTTTATGGTAATATTTTTACTTGGATCAACTGCATTTTTAGAGAACCGTAATTTTGTGATCAATTCTTGAGTGCAAATATTAAGGCCTGCTCCTCTGTCTATCAAAACTCGCTTGATCTTAACATTATGGATGAGGACGTCAATGTGTAAAGCTGCATTATGTGGTTGTCGAAGGGATGAATCATCATTTTCAGTAAAAGTGAGAGTATGAGGAGAGGTGATGTGTCACACCATAGCTTGGAATTGATCTACATGTAGGTCTGTAGGAATTGTAGTAGTAGCAAGAGCTTTATCTAAGATAGCTTTATGCTCACCAGATAGGCGTAGTAGCTCAAGTATAGAAATTTTTGTAGGTGTTTTTCCTAAGTGATCTATGAGGTTGTATTGTGAAACGGGTGTAGCAGGTTTTGCATTAGGACCTTTAAGGGTAACAGTGCCTTTGCGGGTAGTAACCTTGCAATCGGGTTCTTTTCCTTTTATGATGAAAGTGTTGACATAATTATCGACCTCACTGATGTTATGTATGGTATAGTCATACTTAGCAGTAGTATAATTTACACCATCACCAGATTCAAGAGCCTTTCCTTTATCCTTGTCATGCTTAGGGAGAGGGTTTTTAAACATCTCACGATCAGAGTTACCAGAAGGAGTGTTTCCATCAACTGATATCGTACCATCATCAATAAGGTCTTGTATTAAATGCCGAAGTTTATTGCAACTATTAGTCTTATGTCCTTTGTGTCTATGATAGTGCAAAAGTGATCTTCATTCCACCATGGGGGTTTGACTTGTGGATTATATTCCTTTATTTCGGGTAGCGTTATAATATTAATTTCAAGAAGTTATTTTAATGCAGATTCAAGTGATTGTCCCAATGGTGTAAAATTTCATTTAGGGAAACTTCTTTGTTTTTCTTTTCCTTTATCTGAAGATAGACCTTTGAGATTGTAAACAGGGGATGATGTTTTAGTTGTTTTTGCATCGACAACTCCATCATTGACTACATTCTTGTTCTTAACCCAAAAAGGGGTCTTGTTGTTTGAATTCAATTTTTGATCTTTGTCATTATTAAGTTTAATAATTCCATCATCAATGAGGGTTTGTTCAATTCGAAATCCCATTTCTATGGCTTCATCAAAGGAATCCAAGCATTTGAGGCGAAGTTCCCTTCCGATTTCTTTGTTCAAATTTTGATAGAAGAGGTCAACCAATTCTTGTTCAAGAATGGAATAATGCAATCATTTCGTTAAATGTCTCCATCTTTGTAAAAATGACACAAAAGATTCACCTTGTTTTTGTTTGGTGTTGAAAAGATTTGTCATGGTCACTTTAAGGTCACAATTGAAACTATAATTGGAGATAAATTTATCAGCCAATTCTTGAAAAGATTTGATGGTCGAAGCTAATCGTGAAAACCATTCTATAGCTTCTCCTCCGAGACTGCGAGGAAATAATCTCATAAGGTATGTTTCATCAACTGCAAATTCCATGGTAGTGGCACAAAATTATCTTAAGTGGTTCTTAGGATCTCCTTTTCCATTATATTTGTCAAGTTTTGGTATGTCCCAATGGTTAGGAAAAGGTGGCATTGGTATGCTTGGATCGAAGGGATAAGGACATATGTCTTCAATGCAAAACTTGTGAGTCGATGTTTTACTGTTCTTGAGAGTATCCAATTCTTGTCTTAATGTTCTAAGCTCATCCAAAATAGGATCATTTGTAGGTGTAGGTTTTGATGTCTTTGAAGATCGCTTGTAACCAGGTTGTAGATAAAAGGGTCTATGATCTTTGATCCTACCATCATTGTTTGTTTTGGGATTCTTAGATTCACTAGATTTAGGTTGGTCATTCATTGTGAGTAATGATATGTCAAAATCAGGAGGCATTTTGATTCCTTCATCAGCAAGGGCCTTGAAGTATTGTTGTGGGTTACGTTTGACTACCTCTGTAAGAAGTTTAGTGAATCTATTATCGTTGAGAGCTTCATTTATGGTGGATTGTGTTATTTCTTCACTATCATTTTCACTTGTTTCACTAGTTGCAACACTAATGTGATCTTCCCCATCAAAGTCTTTTCCCCAAGGGTTCCCTTCTTGAAACATTTTTGCTCTTGTTCTAGGGGTCATAGGTGATTTGTTATGATTTTCAATCCAAGGTAATGTATGAGACCTAAGACTAGGATGCAAATGAAAAGGATATGATTCTAAGATGGGATATGAAAAATGGTATGGTATGATATGACAAGCTAAGAATGAAAAAGCTAAAAGGCAACTCTAGGTCCAAAGTTGGTCATGATGTAAAGGCTTTACTTGTGCTATGATGGATATACACAAGGACCAATGATCAAGAGAGGGTACGTAGGAGATGATGGACTCCAAAAAGGATTTCCCTACTCAAGGATAATGGTATGTTTCCCTAACTCAAGGATGGTGAACCTCAAGTGATGTGGGTGATAGATAGCCAATAGTTTGATTTCAAGACCTAGGAAGAGTAGCCTAAGTGCAAGCTAAAGGTTTTATTTGATCGATGATGAATATGCAAAGGGATAAATTCTTAGAACATGCAAAGGTTAGGTGAGGTGGTCTTGATATGAAAAAAGGGGTTGAACATGAAATAACTAGGTGGAATGATATATGTATGCAAGGACTATGTAATGTGATCTATGTATGCAAGACTAGGAACATGCAAGAACTAGGATGAAAGGGATATGAATATGTAAGGACCATGAATATGCAAGGACTAGGTGGAAGGCAAGGATTGAAAGATCAAAACTAAAGAATGATGACCCCAAGAAATCTAAGTGATAGGTTCATGTGGGATGTTTATGTTGTTGGACCTTTTGAGGTTTACAAAGTTTTATATGTTGCAAGTTTCTAGGTGTGATGTTTGTTTGAGGTCGATTGTTTGTGTTTAGATTTGTGAATGTGGTGAATACTGTTTGAAAATCTAGAAAACACTTGATAAGCACAATGTTTTGGTGTATGCAAACGCACATGAGACAAGCACAATCCTAATAGGCCAAGGGTTTGTATACTTGATATAGCCCACCGATATACCTCGGATTGGTGCTAAACACCTTTCCTTTTCGAGAGCGGATAACTTAGAAGTTTGGTGGCATTGGCTCCCCTCCACAACTCATTAACGTCATTCGAGCACACCAACTTCGGATTCTTGGGTCATCACTTCCCAAGAACTGCTATCTCTACTCAAGGGAGTCAGTAGTGAGTATCTTCGGGCATGATACTATACCCTGCACTATACCAAAAAATGACTGAAAATGGTTGGCTTCTAAAACAATAGGTATTTAGTTAGGGCATCCGTTCGAGTGGCCACACATGGGGCGAGAGATTAATCACCAATTAGGTGGCACTCCAGCCTGAAGAGGTTACACTCAACAGGGTTTATGGGAGTACTACTCCGTCCGTGTGACACATCCGCACTCATGGTACTTGAACTTTCCTCAAGCACCCATTTTATATCCCGGCTGGAAGTGGCTTGGCTTTATCCTGTTACCGGTTGAGTCGTCCCTTAAGGTGAGTACTTTTTCCCTTAAGGCAGGCCCATTTCTAGAAATAATAATCATTTCTCTTACACCCAGGATCACTCAAAAGCGCAAGGGGAGAGGATACTTCAATTATTAAGTCGTGAAGGTGACAAAAAATAAGGTGGGTCTGGTTTTCTGATCACCTAGTTTTCACAAGGTGAGAGCATAATCACCTACCACCTTCAAGCACAGTCAGACACAATCAAGTACGTGTTCATTTTAATGCCCCAAAAGAAGTGTTTTATAATCTAAAAGACAATTGGTTTCAAAATCATGTCTTCGACGAACGTCCTGCATCAAAATCTCATTAGTAGTTTCATGCCTCCTTTCTTTAACAAGCGTATGTTTTGATTTTCAATTCTTTGTCAAATGAACCTAGCAAGAGAAACCAAATTAACAAAATTAGTCACAAAACCAAAACTTGACCAAAATAAAAGCTAACATAAATTTAAAGAAAAATTAATCTAGGAAAAAATAAATAAAAACAAAGCTAATCTAAGATAAAAAGCTAATTGAAAATTAAAAGTTAATCTAAATTAAAAATCTAAAGTTAGAGATTAAAAACTAATCTAGATTCAAAGTTAATCCAAATTTAAAACTTATCTAAGTTAGAAACTAATTAAAAACTAATCTAATTTAAAAGTTAGTGCAAATTAAAAACTTAAAAAAAAGTTATTCTAATTAATCAGAATTAAAAGCTATTCTAAATTAAAATTAATGTAAAACTAAAAGCCAATATTAAAAATTACTCTAGATTAGAACTAACCTAAAGTTAAAAACTAATCTAAGAATTAAAAACTAACTTAAATCTAAATCTCTAATCTAAATTCTAAATTAACTCTAAACTAAGAATCTAATTTAGAAAGTCAAAATCTAAAAAATAAAAAATAAACTAAGAATCCAAGTAAAATCTAAATTAATGATTTTTCATGATTTAAAAATCTAAGCTAAATTAAAAAAGCTAAAAAAATAAAAATGAAATTTAAAATCTAATTTAAATCTACAATTAAATTTAAAATCTAATTTAAATCTACAATTAAATTTAAAATCTAATTTAAATCTAAAATTAAATTTAAAAGCTACATTAAGAAAGAAAAAAAAAGTAAAAAGAAAAAATCTAATCTAAATTAAATTAGTAACTAAAATCTAAACTACATTAAAAGAAAAAATAAAAATCTAAATAAATAAAAATTAAAAACTAAACTAAAAACTAACTTAAATTAAAATAAACTAAATTGAACTAAGCTAAATTAAAATAAAATTAAAATCAAACTAAAACTAACAAAATTAAATTAAAAATTTAAACTATATTAATACGAAACTAAAAAAAAGAAAACTAGAACAAACTAAAAATGAATAAGAAAAAATTAGAATTGCATGTTAATAGCAGACACAGAAGATTGCAGCCTGACAGAATATCTCAGAATAGCCACTACCCCAATGAACTGTAATGATTGCCAGACCTGCACAGAATGCAAAATGAGCACAAAAAAGATGCAATTCTTTTTTTTTTCAGAACACAGCTAATACAAAAAAATATGAGAGATGCAAGCAAAAATATGAAAGCATGGACAAGGAAAGCAAGCTGTTTGACAGAGGCATAAACAAGGTATGTGAATTGTTTGCCAATGTGCACAAGATGGTTTTTCTTTTCTTCTTTGTTTTTTTTTTCTTTTTTTGAAAAATATTTTAACAACTTTCAAGCAAATGCTACTTGCAGATATAAAGCCAAAGGTAGAAGAAACTTGCAAGCAAATGCTATTTGCCAAAAAAAAAATCTTCTATTGGTGATTAAAGCTTGCTTCAGAAACTTTAAAATGCAATGCTCTGTGAAATATGAAAAAAACAAACTTAAGAAACTTTCAAAAAAATGCTATTGGTAGGTGTAAAGCTTGCTGCAACACCATCCTCCTTTTCTGTGCCAAAATGAAAGCTTTTAAAACAGTATAATCCTTTAAAACATTTAAAGCATGAATATGAATGAGAGTTTATTGAAACAAAGCTTTTATTCACGTCGGGTTCACCATTTTGTAGAGCCTTAAAAATGCATGATTCTATGGAGTAAGAACCACCATTTTAACCTACATCAATAGAGCTATTCTAATTAAAAGCAAAACCAGAAATACAAATTTAAACTATAAAAACAAAATAATGCTTTTAAAAGAAATCAATCTCCATTGTCTCCCTATCACCAAGATCTTTGTTTATGCATTTGCTCTCAGATTTTTATGAGCACAAAATGCAATAAAGAGGCTATGGTGAATGAGAAATGCAAGCAAGATGCAAAAATCATATGAGTATGTAAATTTGTGAGAAAAATTTGTGAGAGGGAAAATGAGAGGGAATCCCACTTTAAATAGGAATTCTTTGAGGATAGAGAGGGGTTGAAGATGAAATGTGGGATAAAAGATGTGAGAGAAGTAAATGCCATTATCCCACATTGATGGGTTAAATGTTATGCATGAGAGTGAAAGTGATAAAGGGATATTAGATTAAAATGAACCTAAATGATTAAATATGAATAAAATGATTTAAAGATGCTTTACTAAAATGCAATATTTCATGAACGATTTATGCAAATGATATGATTAATATGCAAGTTATGATAATTAGTTTATTATGAAATAATAATAAATGACTATGATAATTGATTTATTAATGGGGATGAATATGAAACAATTATGGATGATAATGATAATTAATTTAATATGGAAATGATGTTTATGAATTATTATACAAATGGATTATGAATGATTATGATTTATTATGCAAACAGGTATGAATGATAATGCAAATGGACATGAATGTTAATGCAACAGATATTGAACGAGCATGAGATGGTTCAATGATTTGATGAAATGCATGAATATAAGAAAGTATTGAATGAATTGATTAAGTAAATAATAATATCTATTTAATCAATAGATGAATATCGTTACGATTGTGAGGACAAATTTGAGTGTCTACACAAATCACAACCTTTGATCAAGTAAACAACAAGCATTGATATCTTTTGATATCTTAAACCGATCATATAAATGATAATCATAGAAACCTTTTGATATCTTAAAGCATAAAAATGTATATTTGTTAGGTCGATATTCCCTAGGGATGGGGGTCAACAAGCAATATACACTAAACCATTTGTATGAGAAACCCATGTAGAGATTTAGAATGTGCTTCAAATCACAAAACCCTAAGTACACAAACAACTTCAAGGAGCAAGCATTCAAGCAACATAATCATAGATTTACATACCTTAGAAGCTTGAGAAAGAAGCAATAAAACTAAGGTTTAAGTCTTGAAAAGAGATACCAATCAATACCTGATCCAAACTTTGCCATAGTTCTAAAATCTGCCTTGAAGTAAAGCTTAGTAAACTACAACCGCTACCCTCTTGCATTCTTACATCAACATCATCACCATTTTCACACTAAGACCAAGCAGCTTTGTGCCCTATCGAAATTATGGGCAAACTAGTATCAACAATACACTAGTTATTGTATGAACCCTTTGATATCTTCACAATACTTTCAAGAAAATATATACTTTAATATATGATCCCATGGTCACCAAGGTTAAAATTTGCTATTTTTCTCAATAATTCTACTCTAACCATATCTAACATCATGCACCTATTAAACACCAAACAACATAGAATGAATATCAACATGAGAAAACAAGCTCCATCAACTGAACAACTGAAATATGGCCATATCTAATATCATGCACCTATTAAACACCAAACAACATAGAATGAACATCAACATGAGAAAATAAGCTCCACCATCTGAACAACCGAACAAGCAATATTGCAACCTTTGACATCAATGACAAACCATTCCAATGCCAACAAACTCCCCCTTTGGAATTGATGTCAAACCAATCTCATTGCACCTAGATTCTCTTCTCCCCCTTTGACAACAATAACAAAAAAATAATAAGCTCCCATGTTCATAGTTTCATCACTGAACTCACTGTCACCTAGCAAGAAGTGGATGTCGTCACACTGTTTCAAAAATATGTATGCAACCACATGTTGTCACATTGTTTCAAAAAATGTATGCTAGATGTTGACACACAGTTAAAAACCCCTATCAAAAAGATAATACCACCTGACAAGCAATCCAATGTAAGGTAGTCCAAAGTGCACTTCTCCCCCTAAAGTAGACATATGCAACCACAAAGTGCAAAGCACTATTATTAATCACTGTTTACTATCATCAAAGAACAAGGTTCCATCTATTTGCATCCATCGAACCACTATCATATATCTTTTTCAAACATACATGACAATCCATTATCAAAGTGTAGATGCAAAGCATTGTTATACATTTAGTAAAGTTGCATTGCATTGTCACCAAATATAAGCTAATTGCTCACTCAAGAAGTTATTTGTTATCAAAGAATATTGTCATTAGATTAGAAAAAGGTTATATTTCTATGCAATCATAAAAATCAAACCCATTGCATATATTAACAAAAACATGGCATCTATCCCCTTTGAGAAATACTGTGAAGCAAACAAGTCAAAAAGAACCATACCAGGAAAGATGCATAAGCACTGTCTGTCATGTCACAACTTTGTTCACTCAAGATCACTGACACTAGATCTCATTGTTATCAAACCCCTGGCATCATAAATTTGCAACATATCACTCAAAAAATGAAAAACGGATCACTATCAGTGTGATTAGGAACTGTCATCTGCTCAATTCAAAAGATAAAGCCAAAGAAAACATTATTTTGCAAGAACACATGAAAATATTGTAGTCCCTCCTCATTCTCCCTTATGAAGACAAAGACTTCAACTTGGTTTTACCTAGCATTGATATCATGTTGTGCTACATACTTTGTCATGTGATATACTAATGTCATGGTGCATGAAAGAAAGACACTGTACATACTATCCACAAAGAGAAAAGACTTGAAAGTTACTATTTATTTCATTGAAGGTGATTTACTATCTTGAAGGTGTCACAAGTCACTTGCTGTCAAAAGGCAATATATGTTGTTCAATGCATGTTGTCCAAGTAACCTTACTATCAAAAAGTTTAAGCATGATAAACCACATGATAAATCATGATAAACCATTGTCAAGACTAAAGTCATGTCCACACTCCATCCACTCTTATAAGCACTGCAACAAACAATAGGAGATGCAAATATATGCCCAAACAACCATTCCATATGCATTGTTGCACTTGAGAAACACCATGCATACAACTGTCACTCCTATCAAACCAAACATGAGATTATCTTGAGGAGAATATGAGCATCACATCATTTTCAAATACTTAATGACCATGCCATGAAAAAAAATAGAAACTATCAGACAATCTTCCAACCAAAGTCAACTATCACCAATAGATTCAAATCACTGAATATTGAAAACACATAGAATAGCTACTCCATTGTGCATTCATTATGCAAGGTAACTAAACATTCAACATGCCACTTCACAAAGAAGGAAGACAACACTCTATTGAGAGATCGAAACTATCATCTTGGTCATAACATGCCACTAGATGCATAAATGCATAAATCATTGTGCAAGATCAACAGTCCAAATCAATTATGATAGCATACATACCACTGTCATAGATGAATAGGAAACTGCACATGGCCTCATCCCTGTACCACTTTCATCATTGCATGGTTAAAGCATGATTACAAACTCGTTGCATAGTCAAACACTAATGATAAAGTATATGAGTAATATTACACCATCTGTCATAAAAAAAATGGAGATTGTAAGATATGTTAGCATGTGATATCCACTTTTAAGCTTCATTCACTATCAACACTAACTATGCACAAAAAAAGGCATTGTTAGCAAAAGCAAAAACCATTGTCAAAGCATGCATGTACTATGCACTGTCAAAGAAGCAATGCATATTGTCCAAGTAGAAACTATCCAAGTATCCCAAACATGTGAAATAACCAAGGAATGAGAAAAGTATACAATGTAATCATTGCAAAACACTATGGAAGCATGATAAACCATAGCTATAAAGTGTAAGCATCATGAGGAAACATTACCAACTATATTACCAAAGTGCATTACCAATGGTCAAGTAAACAAGGGCAGCATGAGACCAATTACCACAAACTATCAAAACAAACCAATGCCATCATCAAGGCATCCATTTCAACCATCAAGATAACAAGTTAGACAATAATTTTACAGTAATTTTGTTTCAACCATCAAGACAACAATTTTAATCACCAAGGTAGCATGATCAAAGCAACAAGATACTTCTCCACTTTCAAAGAAAATATGCACTATAAATATGTATTGTCCAAGCAACTATCCAAGTGTATGGGAAAAAGAATAAAGTTGTCTACCAAACTGAGATCAAATGTTACTATCATTTGATCAAATAGGAAATCAAAATGATGACCAAACCATTGTCACTCCAAAACACCAAACCACAAAAAATTCTGATCACTCCTCAATATTATGCATTTTTGTGTGGAGTGTTATCACACTTGAAAAACAACACTATGATCATTGTCATTGGATACATACCTCCTTTAATAACTTAAAATTCAATTTCTAATGTTGCTTTGAATGAAAAAATGCTACTTTCTATTGCAGAAACAAACAACACGTCAAGACATTATGACTATCTCAAGTTTTGTTGTCTCATGCAGTCCCAAAGTTGTCTTGGAGTTATCAATCAAAATAAAATCGTTACTATACCTTTGCTACAATAATTTCTCAAAACAATACCTCAATATGCTAGATCAAGCAATATAAAATGAAAGATTTGAATAGAGCCACTCCATGGAAACCTTGTCCACATATTGATAAAAAATAGAGAGCAGTGAAAGTAAAATACATCTAATGAAGATCACTATTTAAGCACCATACTATTGATCAACTAGGAAAGAGTAGAAGAAATATCACCATTATATTCAGAGATCTACCATTGGATAAAGGATAACTACTCCATGTTGTATTCTTATCACTTTGATACTTCTTGTTCCTTCTACCATGTCATACTGTTGAAGATCAATATGTTCATGCAAGAGCATCACCACCTTGCAAAGTACTCCATTATTGTTTTGCAAGATCATACTCCAATAAGTGAGATCACTTGATAGAAAGCAAAGGATAGTCAACAACTAAGATCCTAACATAGGGATGAATAAACTTTCCAATATTGGCACTAAAGCTTTGAAGATACCATTATATACTATCAATAAGGGTAAGCTCGTATCAACATACAATCTCTTTTTCTATGGGGTTTGATTGATAATGCAATTATCATCTCCCCCTGCCTTTATGCTACTTTTTATGCACTTGAAGATGCATTTTGTGCATAAAGTATAGGCATAGGTTCTTTTTGTTTTTGCTCATGTTTCCTTCTCCAAACTTTCTCAGGCTCTTTCCTTTTCCAAGCTTTTTCAGACTCTTCCTTTTTCTTGTTTGACATGTTTTCCCTCTTATTATGATCAGGTGGACTCACTAAAATTCTTCTTGTACAAAATTGTGTTGTATGTCCAAGGTTGGCACATTTATAACAAACTACATTCATATCTCTATAAAATGTAGATTGAATTCTTCTTCTACAATCAATTGCTTTATGTCCATAAGCATTACAAGAGTAACAATAACCATGGAAACATGAATAATTGTACATGATTTTCCTTGCCAATGACCTTCTTCTTAGACTTTTCTTGGGATCAGAAACTCTTTTATATCCATCCTCATAAGTGTTCTGATCTATAGGATTTTTGAAAGTAAAACTTGATTCTCCTTGTTCATATGCTACTCCTTTTGACAAGCTTGTCAATTTCATTGGTTTCTTTGACACTGTAGCATCTTTGTTACAAATTTCTCCTTCATATCCTATCCCAAATTTGTTTGAAAGATATTTTTTACTTAGCAACATTTTTTCAAACAAATCAGTGCTCTGCTCATTTTGTAGACTTCTTTTCAAATCTAGATTTACCTTCTCTAATTTCTCTTTTTTAGGGACAACATTTTAGCCTCTAACTTTTGGTAATCCTCTACTTTGGTTTGAAACTTCATGCAAGTGGCTTCTTCCACTTTTCTATACTCTTTCTTGTCAACTTTAGTTTCTCAATAATCTGATTAGATTCAATACACTTCTTCTTTAGTTCCTCAACAAGTTGATTAGATTCTTCATACTTCATCTTTAGTTCTTCTTTTTCTCTTCTCTCTTTCTTCAATTCATCTAAGGCAGCAACCAATTCTCTTCAAGATAAAATTATGCTCCCTCTTCATCATTTTCATCATATGACTCATTTGCAACCTCCATGAACTGTAACTCATCTCTTTTTGCATTAGACATTCCTATATAATGTTCTTTAGAGCCAAGAACATTAGAAACATCAACTTTAGTAATGGGATTCTCTTTCTTTTGATGTAGATATTTCTCCTTTCTAGAGAATTTATTTCTATACCTCTTGCCCATAGTAAGTATTGCACTACCAGGAACTCCCTAAGTTGGTTAGACTTTGTGCAAGGGTATGGCTCTGATACCACTTTTTAGAGTACAAAAAACACTAAGAGGGGGGGGGGGTGAATCAGTGTTTTTAAACAAATTCAATTTATTTATTTCTCATAGACTTATGCACCCAATTTATTTTTTATAACTTAGAAGTTCAAATGCTAAAATTAACCTATTCAGATAGGAAAGACTAAATGCTTAATAAATAAATTCAAGTGATGAAAGATACACAAGACTGAATGATAAAATATGAAGACCAAATAGACCATAAATAATGAGAAACCATAACACAGTGATTTTATGAGTGGAAAACCCTTTACAGGGAGAAAAACCCACTCTGAAGGTTCATTTTATTAGCCTCACTAGAAAAATTGTAATCTCATTGATTACAACCTCACTAGAAAAATACAGCCTCATTGGAAAAACAAGGCCTCACTGGCAAAATACAACCTCACTGGAAAAATCTTCATGGTCTTAATGACCAATCTCTAATGAAAGAAGAGATATAACTGCAGGGTCTTACCCTATTTCAATACAATCCAAGACTTTTTTTCATCTTTTAGACAATCAATACTTGACTCTCCTTGTAGACATGGATAACATTCTCTCTACAAGACTCCACTCATCTTAGAAAATACAAACAAGGTCTAATCTAATTTAACAGAGAATTTAATTTGCATTTTGTTTCTTTAATGCTTCATTTATATTTGAAACACAAGAAATTTCACTTCTACATATGCATACAGATCATTCATTTATGTTCATATACATCATAAAACAATAAACTTTGCATAATCGTTAAATCATCTTGTTAAACCCTGTACCTTGTGCTCAAGTCACACCTTTATAGTAATAAAAAAAACTTGATTGAAGTTCATCAAAAACTTTGTTTCATGGTGGTTGATCACAAAAACCTATGTTTTTAACTGATTGCAAAATTGGAAAACCATCGAGCATCAATATGGTTTCATAACTATGCGAAAAAAAACTTTAGGTTTTTGTAAAAGTCAGCCATCGGGAAGATGTTGTTACAAGAGTTCAAATCACAACCTTTGATCAAGTAAATAACAAGCATTTATATCTTTTGATATCTTAAACTGATCATATAAATGATAATCATAGAAACCTTTTGATATCTTAAAGCATAAGAATGCATATTTGCTAGGTCAATATGCCCTAGGGATAGAGGTCGACAAGTAGTATACACTAAACCCTTTGTATGAGAAACCCATGTAGAGATTTATAATGAGATTCAAATCATAAAACCCTAAGTACACAAAAAACTTCAAGGAACAATCATTCAAGCAACATAATCGTAGATTTGCATACCTTAGAAGCTTGATAAAGAAGCAAAAAAACTAGGGTTCTTTAAAATAGATACCAATCAATACTCAATCCATACTTTGCCATAGTTCTTAAATTTTCCTTGAAGTAAAGCTTAGTAAACTGCAACCGCTACCCTCTTGCATTCTTACATCAACATCATCACCATTTTCACACTAAGACCAAGCAGCTTTGTGCCCTATCGAAATGATGAGAAAACTACTATCAACAATACAATAGTTATTGTATGCACACCCTTTGATATCTTCACAATACTTTCAAGAAAATATAGAATTTAACATATGATCCCATGGTCAGCAAGGTTGAACTTTTCTATTTTGCTCAATAATTCTACTCCGACCATATCTAATATCATGCACCTATTAAACACCAAACATCAAAAAATGAACATTAACATGAGAAAACAAGCTCCACCAACTGAACAAATGAACAAGCAATCTTGCAACCTTTGACATAAATGACAAACCATTCCAATGCCAACATATGGGATGTCCATTTAGAAGAAGAAACCATTGTCATGCATTCATTAATCATGGTTTCCTTGAATTATTTCATATATTCTTTTAATTGGATAAAACTATTGTTATTTTTAAACTATGGGAAAATAATTGTTATTACTCTTCTTGGAATAACTTGTAGTCTGGTTTTAACTTGTAATATTTCCCAAGTATTCAATGGGTGACAACAAACCATCATATGTTAAACACTTAAATTAGTTAAGGGAGGATGTAATGGAAATTATTTTGTTTTAGCAATTTGAACAATGTAAATAAATCCTTGTAACGAAGGTTCAATGTTAACCCTCTCACCATCAATTGATACTTATGATACTAGTATATCACCATTTCATTTCCTTCTAGAATGAATCCAAGAAAGAAAGAAAAAAGTGTTGTCACATCGAGGGTAGTAACAACTAATGCATGTAATGTTTAGAGAAAATTAATGCTTATAAATTACTTGTATATAATAAAGTTATAATTTTACATTTGGAAGAACACAAAATAGACAAAGGATCAATGATCATATCATACACAACTAAGAGGTTACCATTTCATATGTCAATCTTTTGTTCTTCAAAATATTTCTTTCCTCCATTCAAGGGAGTTGTGTCCATGTAACCTAGGAATCACATATTCCTAACATGCATATTAGGAAACTAGACTTATGGTCAATTGGTTGACACCATTGTAATATATGCCCTTTTAAAATTAAGGAGGGTGGTTACAATTATTAATGTTATATGCATATAAGGCATATGTATGAATAAAACCTACCCAATAAACCTAGAAGTCTTAAGATAGTTAATTGTGCCTTGCTAATATGACAACATTAGGTTAATTATCTTAGATATGCTTAGCATGAATGTGTTTTGCAAGTGGCAAGTCGGTAATGACATTGCACAAGCAACAACATCTGATGTTATATAAGGCCAACTTGTCAAGCTTAGTAAGGTGTTAGTTGCTTCCTTAAAAAAAATGCTAGTTACATTTTCCCTACATACAAATTTAGGGCATGACACTTTCCCACTCTCTCCCTCTCCCCCCTCTTTACCTCTCCAAATCCCACTCCCACTCACACTCCCTCTCCCAATCCTCCCCCTTTGCCTCCCTCTCCCTCTCTCTCCCACTTTCAATCCCACTCCCATTCTAAATCCCTCTCCCTCTCCCTCTCCCTCTCCCTCTCCTCTCCCTCCCCCTCCCACCCAACTCCCACCCCACTCCCACTCCCTCTCCCTCCCTCTCCTTATCTCTCTCCCACTCCCTCCCCTCTCCCCTCCCCCCACTCCTCCCTCCCCCCATTCCAACTCCATCTCCCTCTCCAACTCCCCCATACCACTCCCTCTCCCCCTACCCCTACCCCTACCCCTCCCTTCCCCCATCCCTCTCTCCCCTCTCTCCCACTCCCACTCCCACTCCAACACCCTCTCCCTCTCCCACTCTCCTCCTACTCCCCACTCCAACTCACCCACCCCCTCTCTCTCCCCCTCTCTCCCACTCAACCTCCCTCTCCCTCACGTCGTATGCTCACGTCCTCGACAATGCGTGTTTGGCATCATCGTGTCATTGTCACGTTATCATCGCATCACATCATCTCGGTCATCTGGATCCCCATCCGAATACGCATCACGTAATAATGCATAATGCATCATAATAAAATGTCATCGTCATAAATGCATCATCATGTTTGGCATCGCAATGTATCACGTTCGTATCATCATCTGTGCATCATAAGTCCATCCATCCCCCTCCACCCTCCCTCCCTTTCCTTTCCTTTCCTTTCCCTTTCTCCTCCTCTCCTCCCCCACTCACTCCTCCTCTCCTTTCCTTCCTTCCCCCCTCTCTCCCTCCACCTTTCCCTTTCCCTCTCCCTCTCCCCCTCCCCCTCACTCTCCCCCTCCAACTTTGTCTCCCTCTCTCACTCCCACTCCAACTCTCCCTCTCTCTCCCCCTCTCTCCCCCTTCTCTCCCACTCCCACTCCCACTCCCTCTCCCTCCCTATTCCCCTCATCGCACAATCTCTCTCCCTATTCCTTATTAGCGAGATAAATCAGCTAGAGTGAAATGGATATATATTAGTGTATTTAAATGTCCTTAATGTTTAATTAGTTTCATCCTAAAAATTCTGATTCATCTAAATTGAATACTTAATTTACTTTTCTTGTTTCATTTTATATAATTACAAGGAGAAGAGTGGCATATAAATAAAAGTATTTGTAACTTAATACAAATTATCATGACGATGTATGATCTTCATATTTTAGTTATAATAGTGAGACATTCATTTTTTTTTAAAAATAATTTTGTTTTCAATTTTAAATCAGTCTAGTCATGAATAAATATGTATATGGTATGTCCTCTTATAAGAAGAAACTATTTTCATGCATTCATTAATTATATTTTCCTTGAATTATTTCATTTATTCTTTTAATCGGATAAGACTATTGTTATTTTTAACTATGGGAAAATAATTGTTATTACTCTTCCTAGAATAACTTGTAGTCTAGTTTTAACTTGTAATATTACCCAAGTATTCAATGGGTGAGAACAAACCATTATATGTTAAACACTTAAATTAGTTAAGGGAGGATGCAAAGGAAATTATTTTGTTTTAGCAATTTGAACAATGCAAATAAATCCTTGTAACAAAGGTTCGATGTTAACCCTCTTGCCATAAATTGATACTTATGATACTATTATATCACCATTTCATTTCCTTCTAGAATGACTCCAAGAAAGAAAGAAAAAAAGTGTTTTCACATCGTGGGTAGTAAAAAATAATGCATGTAATGTTTGGAGAATATTAATGCTTATAAATTACTTGTATATAATAAAGTTATAATTTTACATTTGGAAGAACAAAAAATACCCATAGGATTGATTATCATATCATACACAACTAAGAGGTTACCATTGTAGATGTCAACATTTTTTCTTCAAAAGAAATTTTGCCTCCATCCAAGGGAGTTGTGTCCATGTAACCTAGGCATCACATATTCCTAACATGCATATTAGGAAACTAGACTTATGGTTAATTGGTTGACACCATTGTCATATATCCCCCTTTCAAATTAAGGAGGGTGGTTACAATTATTAGTGTTATATACATATAAGGCATATGTATGAATAAACTCTACCCAATAAACCTAGAAGTCTTAAGATAGTTAATTGTTCCTTGCTAGTATGGCATAATTAGGTTAATTATCTTAGATCTTCTTACCATGAATATATCTTGCAAGTGGAAATTCGAGAATGACATTGTGCAAGCGACAACATTTGATGTTAAATAATTCCAACTTGTCAAGCTTAGTAAGGCATTAGATGCCTCCTTAAAAAAATTTCTAGTTGCATTTTTCCCTACATGCAAATTTAGGGCATGACACTTTCCTCCTCTCTCTCTCTCCTACTCCCTCTCCCTCTCTCCCACTCTAAATCCAACTCCTTCTCTCTCTCCCACTCCTCCCCCTCTCCCTCCCTCTCTCTCTCTCTCTCCCACTCCCTCTCCCTCTCCCTCTCCCTCTCCCTCTCCCTCTCCCTCTCCCTCTCCCACTCTTCCCCCTCTTTCCCCACTCTTACTACCCCTCTCCCACTCCCTCTCCCTCTTCCTCTACCCCCACTCCCTCCCCGCCTCCACTCCCTCCCTCTCTCCCTCCAGCTTGGCCTCCAGCTCCTCCATCTCCTCTCCACTACCCCCACTCTAAATCCCCCCTCTCTCTCCCCCTCTCTCCCCCCTCTCTCCCACTCCCACTCCAACTCCCTCTCCCTCTCCCTACTCCCTCTCACTCTCTCTCTCCCTCTCTCTCCCTCTCCATCTCTTTGTTAAATAGTCTGGATAACTGATAGTGGGGGTGAATTAGTTATCCTCAAACAATTTTCTTTACTTTAATTAATTTAGGTTAAACTTAAATCATTTAGATATCAATGAACATGAAAGCACAAAACAACACAATGCACAATAAACACCAAAATTTATGTGGAAACCCAAGAAGGGAAAAACCACAGAGAATAATAATTCTCAATTATAAAGCACCAGATAAGGTGATTTTTACAAGGGTTGCCAAGTTGCTCATTGTAGGGTGGTTCACTATCGGTTGGGCTCACTACTTGGCTATTATAGCCAAAGATATAAAAAGGCTCAATACTAAAAGAAAAAGGCCCATTTCCAACAAAAGAATGATGAAAGGGAATCCACCACTAAAAGAACTGTCACCAACAACACTGGATATAATTTCACTATCTACTGCCTCCGGTCATACACTTTTGCACACTTCCCAATGTCTGGATATTCAAATTCGCATTCATCACACTTGCTTGCATCGAACAAAAGCATATTATACTTATACCATTCCAATCCTTTATAATCTCTTAAGTCGGTGAAGCACAATTTCACAATTCCTAAGTTGGCCAAGCCCAATTTGAAATAGGTTACCACAAAAACATTCCCGCGATGGAGAGGAATGAAACGTGGACCAAACATAGCCTCCTTGCTCAAATCAACATGCTAAATAATATCCAAAAATAAGATATACACGTTACAATACAAACCATGTGTCAAAGCATGTTAACCAACTTCCAGATCGATCCAGACACAAAAGAATGTATCTTATTGTGTTACAAGAGGAATGGGACTAGGACAGATACAACTCAAGACAAACCTTTATAGCATGACATCCAAAACTAGGCCAATCCAAATCACCAAGGCACCAAATCAGAACTTCAATCAAACAACCAAGATATGTTGACATCAATGACAACAAGCAATCGACATCATCTCAA